>JAQFXM010001022.1:0-37290 GCA_034693345.1 Entomobrya multifasciata | reverse complement strand
ACTAGAGACTTTTATAGTGTACTACGTACACTAACGGGAATCTAAACCGTGGTGGCTGGCTTTGCTAGTGCAATATAAATCACGGGATATCCCATTCCAGTGATCACAGTCATTATGAAAAACATCCAAAATGAGCGTATCATGTACAAACTGGCCAATCTTCCGAAAATATTTAGGGCTACTGTTATTATAAAGACGGGTTTTCTTCCTATTCTGCAGGGTTTACCAAAACAATTTCATTTTCTCAGGGTACCCCACGAACTAATCTATCAGGTATGCTATTTTACGTACTTATCAGCAGCTTGCCCCAGTACCACTGTACCAATTGCATTTCCAATAGCCATTGCCGTTAAACTCCAAGTTGCCCACATGCCTCGCTCACAGACCCAGTCAAAGTCTGAAAGAATCGTGTGGTCATAATCTGTCGAATCATATTCCCAACCTTGTGTACAGGCTACAGTTTCAGTGGAACTTCCGCTGATATCCACAAACATTTTACATTTGCTAAATTCTCCATCCGGTTCTCTTGGAATGGTCAAATTTTTCCAAGATTCGAGATCTAGGCCGGCTTGCTCCCTCCCTGGAACCTTGCACCAGTGATTCGGTTCGAACATCATGAAAATAAGGTTCAAGCCTAGAAGAGCCATCATCACTGTGAGCGGTGAGATGATGGCGTAAAGAATTATTTTTTGGTATTTTCCTTGCGAACCGATGATTATGAGAATATCATCAAGATCATTGCAAGGTTTTTGTTTCAACAGAGTACGTTCTTCATTTTCTCGTTCCTTTGAAATTAATATGACATAATTTTAGTATTTTTACGCGTTAAATAACTTAAGAAAATAGTCTTTACCTTTCCCAAACCGTAAACCGTTGTTCCATTTGTGAACCCTGACTTTTCTGAAATTTTAGCCATGGCCAACGTTTTTAAAATGAATTAAAAATGTGTTCAAACTTTGCAAATTGCAGTGCTATAATCCAGTTCTTGCTGACCATGCAAACGCAGAAGTTAACCTAATGCAGACATTCTCAATAGGTCGTTCTATACTTCTGAATTTCCAGTTCCACTAACTCAGTCTGTTGATATGTTGTTAGATTAGATTAGATTACTTTATTGTCTTGCAAAATCAGAGACCTGTTACAATTTTATGCTACTTTAGCACATAACACTTAATTGCAACTACTTAACTATGGAACTACTTAACACATATTTTGGATTTAAAGCTTATGTAAACTGCATTACGTCCTTGTCCTTGATAATAACTATTTAATTTCTCTGCTTCATTTTATTAGTTTCCTGCTCTTCTGCAGACCAAATCATTGGGACGGCAATCGACGCAGAAATTAGAGTACTAGTAAAAGAAGTAATGATCTGTATTAGGCTGTAAGTAAAAGTGTCCCTGAAAGGTTGAAGGTCAGACTCAGACTTTTTGAAACGTCTCTAGCAGGCTTCAAAAAGACACCTAATGTTTATTACGGGCTCATTATTGATGAGACCAGCAGCTATGTTATAAGTACTAATCTATTTTTTCTAATCTGTCTGTACACATTTTTCCTAGCTTTAGCCTATCTAGCGGCAGGATTGTTTCATTTAATCAAAGTTATTGTCAACCTGTCAACCTTAACTGATTTGTAATTGCGCTCTCGTGTGTAGATAAGATAGGTGCTGAGTAGAGCACCTGAAATATTTCCTACTAAATTGGTGCGCTTACCAAATTTGGAATAAAAAATGACATACGCATGTTGATTTAAATAAGGAAATTTGGTAATTTTATTGCATAGCTTCTTATGCAAAATTAAATTATTATACATCCTATGATCCTATAGTACGATAATACAATTAAATTAGATAACATATAAAATGAGGCTTTAGTTTAACGTTAGCAGTGTGCGTGAAGTTGCGGTAAAATATTACTTATCATTCGTAATACAGTACTTTCATGAAATTATCGTGAAATTTCTCATGCCCATCAATCTGATCTGTTCCAAAAAAATCTGTTGAACTCATTAGAGTTGCTATTTTATGGATGTAGTGATTTCTCATTGACTTTATTTTAAGCTCTTAATATCGTATTTCCTTAAATTAACAGCTTTAGGAACTATAATATACAAATATTAACATAAATGAACCACGCCAGTTTCACAGATAAACTTTCAACAAGTCCAAGTTGTTTTGGGGAAGTCGAACGAAACAAACCCGACTAGAGAGTTTTTCAATGAATTTTTTGGTATTTATGTTTCTAGCAATTTGACAAGTCAGAATGTATTTTCATTTGTAAGTTTATCGCTGATAGGAAATTATGCTTTTTGAATTCAAGTTAATAATTTTTGGAAGTCGTGTATTTATTCACGTAAAAAGGTTACAAATAAAAAACTAAACGTAATTAGTTAGTTCATGACATGCGTATGATTGAGCTCATGATTTGACCATTTTCTCAATTTGAATTTGACAATGACAACGTTCTTTAACGTTCAACGTTTTTGAGGTCAATGTCTTCTTTTGGTGGAGGAGGACGAAAGCTCCAGAATTTGTTTCCTTCTCCAAAATTGACGGCTTCATCCAGAGTTTCCTTATCAAATGAGTGACATAAAGGTTAGCCGAAGTTCAATTCATAATTAAAAGGCTTAAAAATATTTTGCTTACTGGTAATCTCTGATTCAGTGTCTCGGGTAAGAAAGCGGAAGCAAACACACCGGCAAGTGACATTAATGCACAGGAATACCACGGTGCACCGCGGTTGTATTTTGACTGTGGGGCAATCAGAAAATCCAGTTAATGACTTTGTAAATTATTCGCATAGGTAGATTTGTAGTTTACCAAATAAACTATTGTTGGAGAAAATATTCCAGTGATAGAAGAAACTGTCGAAGCAAATCCATTTCCGGTGGATCGCAAAGGTGTGGGAAATATTTCAGTGGCCTGTATATAGACTACGAGAAAGCCTAAAGTTATTGCAAACCTATGATTGAAAAAAGACTGGTTATAAAAAACTGCATGTTTCAAGAGTGATGTATCTAGAGAGAGTTACTTTGTGATAAGTGCTGAAATAACTGAAACAATTTGCCATTCATAACTCAATGGAAATTCCACTGCCACACCTGCTAGTACACTGGACACCAAACTCAGCACGAAAACAGCCACCTGCGTCCATCTTCTGCCCACCTTATCACACATGACACCCCCCAAGTAACCTGCAGGTACTTCAATCATTGCCAAATAGAAAAAGTTTGCAAACTGATTTCCAGATAGATTCGAAATATTCAGTGTAATCACATAATAAATCATGGCATCCATCATCCAATTAATTGTAACTAGTATAGTGTTTTTAGCTAAACGCCACTTTGTGAAGAGCTGTAAAACTGTATGACGTCGATTCATTTGATTTTGCTTCACAACAACTTGGTTTAACATGGAGTGCAAGTCTTCATCTGTTAATTTATCTTTTGTGCCATTTACTTTTGCTATGGCCTTCAGCACTTTTGCAGTTTCTTCCACTTGACCCATACTCAACAGCCAACGGGGACTTTCGGGTATCCAGAAAATGGAAACAAGTGCTAATATACATGGAACTGTGGTAAATATACCAACGAGATACCAGTCACGAGCGAAATAAGCGACCCATGGAAGCACTGCCATTCCTACCACCCATATTACCCAAGTAAAGCTGTAGATCCAGGCCCGAAATTCTACAAAAAATGAAAAGATCAATAAATCATCCCTTCATTTAGTAGAAACTAAGCAAACCCTTTACCTTTCCCAGATAATTCAGCCCCAATCATAGTTGATGCAATGTAAATCATAGGATATCCCATTCCAGTGATCACAGTCATAATGAAAAACATCCAAAAGGAGTTTGCCACGTATAAACTAGCGAGTCTTCCAAATATACTCAGAAACAAGGTTATTATGAATACTGACTTTCTTCCAATTCTACAAAATTCCAAAAAATAGAAGTTTTGTTTAGTCCGGATTCCAGACCAGTTTAGACCACACTCTTATATTTTGTTTGAGTTTAAGTACTTATCGGCAGCTTGACCCAGAACCACTGTACCAATCGCATTTCCAATAGCCATCGCCGTTAAACACCAAGTCGCCCACATGCCTCGCTCACAAACCCAGTCAAAGTCTGAAGGAATTGTGCGGTCATAATCTGTCAAATCATATTCCCATCCTTGCATGCAGGCTACAGTTTCAGTGGAACTTCCGCTGATATCCGCAAACATTTCACACTTGCTAAATTCTCCATCCGATTCCCTTGGAATGGTCAAATTTTTCCAAGATTCGAGATCCAGGCCAGCTTGCTCCCTCCCTGGAACCTTGCACCAGTGATTCGGTTCGAACAGCATGAAAAGCAGATTTAACTCGAGAACGGGTTCTATCGTAGTGAGTGGAGACAGGATGGCGTAAAGGAAAATATTTTGAAATTTTCCTTGCGAACCGATGATGGTAAGGATATCGTCGAGATCATTACAAGGTTTTGATGGACTATTTAAACCATTTTCTTTTGATTTCTGATCCTTTGGATTTAATTATAAAATAGCAACAGTGGAATATATAGATCAGTTTATGTATTTTTAATATGCATAAAACCACAACCTCGGATAAATTGTTGTCCTCCGTGTCATTTGGGATCCCAGACTTTGCCGACCTTTTACTCATGTCTTTAATTTTATAAAAACTAATTTGTTAAAACGAATTATTTTTGCAAAATTGCAAACTTTGTACTATTTCAGCTTATTGCTTGTTGGCCAAACAAAACAAGTACTGTGATTTATGTTGTGTGCTCAACAGTAGATGTTATATGTACTGATTGTGAGTTTTCAGTTCAACTCTTAAAATTTTGTTTTTCAATCAGACGTACATTTTCTTACACCAACATACTTTACAAATTCATATAAAATTATACCAAATTTTACGTAAGGCTATTTAAAAGTTAATTTCATCTTGTCCTTCACATCACATTAGGAACATTAACCCTTTCATCAATTAATTTATTAACTGCTTGCTCTTTTGCAACCACATCATCGACATGTGAATAAAAAAAGTGTAAAAGCTAAATATCTTAACTGAACAGACGAATGCTAGACTAGCCAACCTTTTTGCACAACATGCAACAGTCTCAGTCTCCTGTCCAGATCAAGCAGAAGTAGTATATTTTTGGTTTTGGGTCCATTGAGAATTGTGTACAGGTCACTGTTACTTGATAGTACATACCCAAATTCGTCTTTTACAACAAATGTATTTACTTACATCTGAAATCAACACACATTTTCCCTCGCTTTGACTAGTTCGACCGCAGAGTTATTTTCATTTGATTAAAATGATGATCAACTTTACTAATTACTCGTGCGTGTGTAGATAAGGCAGGCGCTGTATGTATGTATCTTATTTGCTATAAAAATAATACTAGTCCCGTCCTAATTGATGTAATGTAAGCATGCATGAACAAATAAATGAGAAACCAGTTAATTAAAATAAAGGAAACATTTTATTTTGTAAGATCATTTGTCTTGCCATGTAAAAAGTAAAACCCTGTTATGATACAATACAAGGTAAACTGTAAATAAAAAGACCACTTAAAAGTAAATGTAAACTGAGGTAACATTTTGAAGTAACGGTGATAGGATACTTGTCGTCCATAATACATCAATTTATTGTGACATTTCTCGCTCACACCATCAATTTATATTATGCTTTGCCATTTGAATGAACTGAATTTTCATTGGCTTTATCGTTTGGTGGGGGTGGGCGAAAACTCCAGAATTTGTTACCTTTTCCAAAATTGGCGGCTTCTTCAAGAGTTTCCTAATTAAAGTAAACGTAATGGACAGTTGAATTTAAAGCGTTTCGATAATTTGAATGCATATTTAATATGAATGTCAACTTACAGGTAATCTTTGATTTAGTGTTTCTGGTAAGCCTGCCGATGACACGACGCCAATCAATGACATCGCTGCAATGGTGTACCACGGGGCACCAAGATTATACTTAGCCTATTAAAATCATTTTACATGGACATGTTACCCATCTTTACTTTCTAAGATTCGTTCTCAGCTAATTGTTGTGTTTAATCTTACCAAGAACACAATGTAAGGGGTGAATATACCACAAACGGAAGCAATAGTTGAAGCGAATCCACTTCCAGTGGAACGTAAAGGCGTTGGAAATATTTCCGTTGCTTGTAAGTACACAACGAGGAAAGTTAACGTTACCGCAAACCTGTTTTTCAAAATCCACATATTATTATAAATAACCCGAAAATGCTTCAATGCTTTGGTGATTGATTGATTGATTTTTGTATTATTTTGTACTTTGCTGTAACTGCCGCAATCACTGAAAAGACTTGCCATCCACTACTCGCAGGAAACTCTACAGCCACGCCTGCAAGTAAACTGGAAGCCAAGCACAGCACAAAAACTGCAACTTGTGTCCACCTCCTTCCCACCTTGTCACAAAGCACACTTCCAAAGTATCCTCCAGGCACTTCAATCATCGCCAAAATGAAAAAGTTGAGAAATTGATTTCCTGACAAATTAGATGCGTTCAATGTTATCGCATAATAAATCACAGCATTCATTATCCAACTGATTGTAATTAGAAGCGTATTTTTTGTCAAACGCCATTTCGTAAATAGTTGGAAAACGCTATGACTCTGGTCGCATTGATCTTGTTTTATCACAACTTGCTTGAGCATTGAATGTAATTCCTGATCAGTTAACTTGTCTTCTGTGCCATTCACTTTTGCAATGTTTTTCAGTATTTCCGCCACTTTATCTACTTTTCCCATGCTCAAAAGCCAACGCGGACTTTCTGGAACCCATTTACAACAAAGAAATGCCAATGCACAGGGGATTGTAGTGATTAAACCTATTAAATACCAGTCACGAGCGAAATAAGCTATCCAAGGAAGTGACGCCATTCCGACAACCCAAATCATCCAGGTCCAGCTGTAGATCCAGGCTCGGAATTCTATTTTTAAATTACAGTTATTAATCATTTATGATTATTAAAGCCCTTAAAATTATCAAGTGTGTACCTTTATCTGAAAACTCAGCTCCAATCATGGCAGGGGCAATATAAATCATTGGAAAACCCAGTCCAGTGATTACGGCTAAAAGTAAAAACATCCAGAGCGTATTCGCAACATACAAACTAGCTATTCTTCCGAATATATTGAGGACCAAAGTTATCACAAAAACAGGCTTTCTTCCAATTCTACAAAAATAGTCCCCAAAACAGTTGAATTTTTTAAAATGTCAAACTAGACGAGTAAAGATAACTATTTGTAATATTTATGCGTACTTATCCGCAGCTTGCCCCAGAACTACTGTACCAATCGCATTTCCCACCGCATTCGCCGTCAAACACCATGTCGCCCATTGAGCCTTATCACAAACCCAATTAAAATCTGACGGTATAGTATGGTCATAATCCTTAAAATCGTAACTCCATCCTGATGTGCAAGCGACAGTTTCATTTCTACTATAAATATCCGTGTACATTTTACACTTGCTGAATTCTCCATCCGAGTCCAGCGGAATAGTGAGATTCTTCCAAGCGTCCATATCCAATCCTGATTCCTCCCTTCCAGGCACCTTGCACCAGTGATCAGGTTCATACAACATAAAAAGCAAATTTAAGCCGAGCAGAGGCTCCATAGCTGTAAGTGGCGAGAGGATGGCGTAAAGGAATATCTTTTGATACTTTCCTTGCGACCCAATTATGGCAAGGATATCGTCAAGATCATTACAAGTTTTGTACTTTTTTGAGTCGGGATCCTCGTCAGTGTCTTTATTCTTCATTTAAAAAATAATTGTTTTAATTTTTAACCAATTTTGTAACGGTAAAAATCAATAATGCGTTATTATGTAATTTAGCGGTACCTTTGGCAGGCCACCAATTTTGATCCCTTGCGTGGCCGCCGACTTGATCGACCTTACACTCATCTTTACAAGGTAATTATTATGCAACTTTTGTCAGACAGAAAAGATTTAGCGTTTCTTTAGTTCAACCCTTTCACGCCAGCCACCAACTAACGAGACGCAACAAGTGGTCTCGTCTCCAATGATTAGTGTGAGTTTATGGATGTCTCACAATTTCAAAAAAAATATTGTCCAGTCATTTTTGATTCTAATACTCTAACAATATTTGTCCCTCAACACCTGCCAATATCACAAGTTCACACAAAATGTATTTTTCACACAATTTATTTTGCAATATGAATATTATGATGAGATGTAAACCATTTCATTAATTTTCCATGTGTCCATTCCCTACTTTGTCTTGTGACGAGATTACACTGCACTAATGAAACTTTACATTAGAAACACACTGACACAAAGGTACACATGCATATTATTATAGACATCTCATTTTCATTTCATTTTCCTAAATGAATGTCCTTGATCATCAGCCCTGCTTATTGTGTAACTTTGTAACGTGCTCATCAACTCATCTGCGAACAATGCAAACAATGCTAGTTTCCAAACAATAGAAACAAGAGTGTACTATTAGCTGAAATTTTGACAAGCTACTCTGGACTGGACAATGTTAAATCTAAGTCCAATGTTCACAATTTTTTGCTGGAATATTATAAAATGAGTTTGCGTGAGAATACTGTATTTAGTGACAATAATACGTTGTATTTCACGCTATTACACGTGAGATGTGAGAAAAATTGTTGAGATTCGTACAATCACACACCATTTATTTGACTTTTAAAAATTTGAACGTGTTCACTGCACTACTCCACTGTTCACGTTTACAAGTCAGATTGTTGCATATAGCATGAAATGCAAAATGCAACTTGGTTTAATCCTCTTTGTGTCCACAAGACCTGAGCAGCTTGAAGCTGAAATGCAAATGGTGAGAATAAAATGAAATGTTGCGTTGTGTACAATGAAACCACAAGTAAAAATGTTGTCAACAAAGCAAAAAGGGTTAAAATATGGAAATTTTTCAGAAAGCTGGTAGGCAGTTGAGGTGTAGACAATGGCACTAAAACGTGCACATTGTTGTACACTTGTCTCGTCCAAAAATAGCTCTGATAGTAATGCCTTTTGCTCCACACCTCGTTCTGGCTTTACTGAGGTTTTACGATGAGAAAGAATAGTTGGAAAACGTGATCGTGACACGACACGGTGTACAGTGGTCACTAGTCAATCGTTTCCCTGTACTAATGAACCTTTTTAAAGATGCGTTGGGTCTGGGTGAGTATGAGTATTGTTGATAAGCTTACTAATGTGTATATTTTTCAAAGAATTTTGTGCACCACTGTCACTACATACTGATAAAGGTATGGTTCAAAGAATTTCTGCTGGGTTTTTAGTTAGCATTAAAATCTAATTGATTTTTGGTTAAAGATATAAATGCACACCTTGTGCACTATGTTATGGTATCATGTGTAGGTATGTATGTATGCATACGCAGGGGTCTGCTTTAGTTATGGTACAGGTACAATGGAACCGAACAAAGAAGTCTAAGAACTATTAGAAAATATAATGCTTGCAATTATACTAAATGGAAAATGCAGTAAAAGTAAAACCTTCGTCTTTACTGCTTCTTTGTATTTTTATATTGATGGGCTATTACCCATTACTACTACATTTATTGGCTATTTTTCTGTATAGGTATTTGTTATTCTTGGTCTTGACTTTTAAAAGTGAATGGGAGATCAGATCTTTTCTTGGGAATTTTGGAGATTGTTTTTATCTTCACCAACAACGGCACCTTTTTGAATACGGTGTATTATAGAAATTCTTGTAAAAACTAGTACCTTTTCTAGAGATCTAATTATCATAAAAATATTATAATGATAATTACATGAGCACCACGTCTATTTAATAATTGTACTTTGACCTGGGGTTGTAAGTGAACAGCTAAATAGCTACTGAGGATGAGATAAGCTAATGAAACTTGCGTCCATTCCAGATTTTTAGTATAGTTACATTTTGTTTTAGTAAACAAAAATTATATACTAAGTTTGGCTGCTAGTTGGATGCGATGATAATGTTAACGACAATGATGACTACAAAATTTATGTACATAAAATATTCAACAGTTCAGACTGACAGGAAGGATGATGAATATAATGTAGTTCAGCTCTACATAGATAGCTGTTAGATTTTCAAGGAAAAAATTAGTAAAGCTTAGTACAATGCGTGGGGTTGGGTTAGGATGTTGATAGTGATCCATCACACTTGTCAATTCTGTAGTAGCATATACAAGTATTAGATATACACGGGCTAGCATAAACGACAGTGAATATCCTAATTCAACCACATATCTCATTTCAATGACAGGTCACGTTAAGCTTTATATTAACTAAATGAGGACATCAACTGAATTCATCGCATCGCTAGTAGAAAGATAAACATTACAAATTACATTTATAAAAAGGTGTTATCATTTAATCTAGATCAATTAGGTATGGATCGCATGCGGAACATGGCTGAATTGGGTGCATTTTATGCTTAGGATTGATGGGCTTTAATAGTTCGTTTTAGTTTTACCCAAACTTTGCAAAAAACTATACTTTTCTGAAATCTTTAATAATAACGGTACATGTCTGTGTTTTTATGTAAAGCGATATGTTATGGAGCCCCCAAGAATTCCAATTTATGCTAGCACGTGAGGGAAATAAACATTTTTATGTATGATTAAATGACAAGGCTTCCTAAAGAGTGTTTACGAGGAGCATGCATGGGAAATAATTGCGTGTCTCAAAAAACAAAGTAAAAAATTAACCATAATTATCAAATTATTGAAAAACATATCACTATTAAGCCGTATCATATCGCCACAATACAATATTAACCTTTCAAATCGCATATACGTGAGATAACACAAACTTTATATTCAGATACAGTTAAGGTGTAAGTTAGTAATATGTTCACTCATTTTTATAATTTTGTGTGAAACTAGCGATTAGGTTAATAGCAATTTTTAATTTGTCTTTAAGTATGATCATGCATGTATGTAGTAATCTTAACAAGCGTTTTAAAAAAATATTTCGTATTGCTGGAAGTCGAAGACTTCGCAACCTCGGTACCGCAGCACGTGTGGCATGTAACATTAAGTAGAGAAGAGTTATAAAAACCCGTTGTGAAAATGTGTAAGCTCAGCTTGCTAAAATGAAAGAATTCAGAATTGAAGTAAAGAGTCAAATTACTGAAAATGTATCGTATTCCAATATTTCAATTTATCGTCCCAAAAACAACTTTATTTGAAAATTCACACACACATAAGTAACATACAGTTATAGTACATAAGATAACTAATTTTAAAATGTACAGATGTCATTGTAGAGAAAAATATATTTTACGAGAAATTAGTTAGAAATTGGTATTGGACCATGACCACAGGTAAATTATTGTGTAATGATGATGGTCATTTACTTACATACAGGCATACATACACGTATATACAAATGTTTAGAATCATTAAAGTACAACGTGGGGGACATGGACATAAGGCTAAGACGCTGTCTGGTTATTAGATTGAAAAAGAAAACAAGAAATAAAATTATAAATCTATGTATTTAACACGTTTAAAAAATTAAAATTTAGTAAATGGGTTAAAATTAGTCTGGACTAACTGCTTTTGTCGGAGTTGATGATATCGAAGGTGGATCCAGGGAATTTGCATTTATTGTTGTCGTTGGCTCGCCTCCTAAGCCCACAGTTGATCTTCTTGGCGTTCTTAGAAAACTTAGAGTACTTCCAATTGACTTTGATCTTGGTCGAGGAAATACAGACCAGAATCTGACACCTTTGCCAAATTTATTCGCATCGTCAATAGTTTCAGGGAGGTTTTGGTTGAGGGTTTCTGGGAGGAAGGCGGACACAATCATGCCAAATATGCAGAGCATTCCCATGATCCAGTAGGGATAGCTAAGATGATGGACACTCTATGAAGTTGGTAATTTATGAACCATTATTTATCAATTGATATAACATGATCATTATTATCTGTAGATAAATTATATTCACGATTTACCAACTGAGCAATTATAGGCGCGAAAATCCCTGCAATAGCTCCCATCGTCGAAGCAAACCCACTTCCAGTATATCTCAATTGTGTTGGAAAAATCTCAGCTCCTTGCAGGTAAACCACGAGGAATGTCAAAGTAATTGAAAACCTATGTAAATTAAATTTGCTTTAAATCTTGCATTTAGCATAATATAAAGTAAGTTTATATTTGTAGTACTTTGCCAACACCACCGCAATAACCTCCAAAGAAATCATGTCAATCACAAAAGTTGCTCCAACACAGCTTATTGTGCATCCCAAAAAGAAGATAACTTGTGTCCACCGTCGACCCAGTTTATCTGCAAGAATTCCACCACACCAGCCACTGGGTAGCTCAATAATTGATAAAAGGAAGAAATTAACAAACTGGTTTCCGGGCATGTTGGTTGTATTCAAAGTGATTCCGTAGTAGACAAGTACATTCATTGACCTGTAAAAAATTTACCTGTTAAATTTCTTCTTTTTTTAAATTCAAAGAATTCAACTGTTTGTTGGCTATACCACGAAATGGTCAATAGAGTAGTGTTCCTCGCCAAACGCTTTCGACTGAAAAGTGTCCACACGCCAATATTCCTACTTTCCTTTTTCCTATTCTGCTTTGCAATCAATTTTCTCAGCATCCCATTCAATTCAGCGACAGAGGTTTCCTCCGCGTTATTATTGGCTTTTGCAATTGTATACAAAATTTTGCTGGCCTGTTCATGCTTTCCCATTGACAGCAACCACCTTGGGGACTCTGGTAAATAGCGAAGATAAAAGAAGAGAGAAATCGCAGGCACACTAGTTGTCATTCCAATGAGAAACCAATCTGAGCAAATCCAAGCGACAAGGGGCAATGCAGCCATGCCTATCACCCAAATCATCCAAGTGACGGAATACACCCACGCACGATACTCCTTATCACAAACCTCTGCTGCTATCATGGAAGGTGCTATAAACATTACCGGAAATGCTGTTCCAATAATGAACTGACACAAATAGAAAAACTCCACGTTTTCCGGGAAATACAAACTTATGACTCGGAAAAGTATGTTGATTGCGATGGTCAGGAAAAATATTGGTTTTCTTCCATATTTATCTGCTAAGTGACCAAATATAATTGTACCCACTGCATTTCCTATTGCTCCCGCAGTAAATGCATTTGTTGGAATGGCAGCATTGTCACAAACCCAACCAAAGTCTCCTGGCATAGTTGACAGATAATCTGTTTTATCAAATTCCCAGCCCCATTTACACTGTTCCACACCATTGTCAGTAAACATGGTACACTGGGAATACCTGGGATGACCATGGTGGTCAATTAGTCTATGGGGATCAATAGGTATTGTCAGAATTTTCCATTGTTCTAAGCTCGTCTCGTTATCGCGTCCTGGAACGTGACACCAATGCTCAGGGGTAAACAGCATGAAAATGGCGTTAAGCGTGAGAAAGGGTTGAATTGCTGTTATTGGACAGACAACGGCGTACAATAAGAACTTTTGAAACTTTCCTTGAGATCCGATTACATCGAGCACGTCATCAAAGTCATCTATAGATTTTCTCGTTGGAGCAAGTAAAACTTGCTGAGTTTCTGAACTTAGCAATTCATCTTCCAATTTAACTCGTTCTTGCTGGTTTTCCTGTTCGAATTCCTTTAATGAAGGCTTCAGAGTGTCCATTATTGAATCAGTATGCCCCAAAGTGGCAGAGACGTGGTTCATGTCAGCCATTTTACTAAATACACTTTTGTATATTTATTTGTGTTTCCTCACTTTATTTTTTAGCAAAAATTTTGTGAACAAATTTTTTAATTGCGTTTACAAAGCTATAAATCCACTTTGCTCCACCTCCGCACAACCACCACCATATTTGCACTTCATCTTCCTTCTCATTTGATCAAATGAGTTGCTCGTCTACATCTTCGCCCACTGTCGTGTGGTGACATGCAGTGCATATTTTTAATTACCTTAAGTAATAATTATAACGCTTTCATTGCACACGTATCTATTCGTAAATGTAAATCCCCAGACACAATCTGCTCCTGTAAAAGTAAAATGGCCTACTATCCAACAAACTATGCCAAACCAACACCGTTTTTCTTTCTTTCTCTCTCTTCTGCGGCGGTGGTGGTGTTAAAATGATAATTATGATTACTATACAATGGGTATATATAATAAGGAATGGGTATAATAAATAGCTCAAATATAGTAATAATAATATGCACTACTAAACGCCTCCAGCCTCTTAACAAGAATGAAAAAGAAGAAGAGCACCCATGGCTCACTCTCATGTAATCATTTTCGATTTGCTCCTGTTTTGCAAGTGACGCTGTTGTATGAAATGACGACTAAATTTTTACATGCATAGATATTTTTCACTTGTTACTTATTGCTTGCGTCTGATGATGATGATGATACGATAATGCTCTTCAAGTCAAGTCGTCATTTAATGCTATTCAGTGATTTTTTTCTTTCTGGTACCTATTTCATCAAACAAAACTTTTCAAACAAGCTTGTTAAAACATTATGAATCATGAATGAACTATGGACGTATGGATGGACATGGACACAAGTGAAGCCAGATATTTGTAATTTGAAAAAAGAGTTAAATTCAATCATAATTGCTAACGAGGAGAGAACACAAAAAATAGACTGACTGAGCCTCATGCTCATTGGATTTGTTAATAAATGGCACATGGACTAGACTGATGGTGTCAGTCATCATCATCATCATGATTCGTGGAAAAAAAGTCTGAAGATGTTTAAAAAAGATACATACTCTGTGATATACCAGTAGCTGGACAATGGAATTAGATTTTTAGTAAAAGAGCAGTAGCTATAAACATACTTGGCTGGGAGCAATATCTGATCTGATCTGATGAGATGACTGTGAGCTAATAAATAAATTAAAACTAAGGCAGTAAACTATCAAAACATCTTTTTATTGCTGTTTTGATAGAAAACATCAATTTAAACTTTATAAGAAGCAGACTTGTTTTTGTACGTCTGTCCACTGTCATTATCGATAATGATGAGAGTAATTTGCCATCTTAGTAGTGTAGTAAAATTATCAGCAACTTTTTCTACCCGTTTTAATTCATAATTGTATTTGATTTAGCAAACAATTAGTACGTGACATGAATGACAGCGACACAGCACACACTACAACAAAGTTATGAAGAAAAAATCCAAATTATTTATGAATGACGATATATCACAAGTCTAATAATAATTGTCATCTTGATAATTGATATCCAACACAAAAAACGACCAAGATATCGTTTTGGTTCCTACAACGCAGCTTTTAAAATGAATGGTGATGGCGTGTGTATGCGTCCTTCTTCACAATAATATGCAAATTATCAAAATTGCCTAATATGGTTTTGAACCTTCGACAAGTTAAGCTAAGAATGAACAATTAACCATGATATATTGGGAGAAAAATATGTCTATTTAATTTTCTGTTTGGTTTGTTGTGTGAATAGCTGTCATGTTTGATATTCATCAATTCATCATCATCATTATCATCACAGTCGCTGGATTTTTCCCTTTACTTGTGTACTTTGTATGTACACACGCAATAATTTGTTTTACAGGTTTTCGTAGTCATCATTAACAAAATAATTAAGACTAGAATATCATTTTTCATTTCATTGGGAGCTCGAAACAAAAAAAAATCAGAGAATAAACTATCTCGTGTGTGAAGAGAAAAAAGGGTTGAATTGAATCTGCAACAAAAAATGTTTTTATCTAAAGTGGATGATTTGCTTACACAAGTGACTGTCAAAAAAAACTACATTAAACAGTTTACACTTTGTTAAGCCAGTTGTAATTTGGATTGCAAATTGGGTAGAGAGATTACAGATGTGTAAATGTGTGCATGTATGTATTTATGTTCAACATTGATACTTTGTTCATCATTTTAGTTGCAATTTTTCCTTGTTCTTGTTTGCATGCAGCCATCAGTTTTTGTGACTATTGCACAAGGAAAGAGTAGTGAGTTTTTCGGGGAAATTCACTCAAATTTATTTTTTAATTGAAGATTTATTAAAATTAAATAACAATTTTTACACATTCTTTTCTGGAACTTAACATTTACAAGCTGAATTAAATACTTATTATTAATAGCAGAAATAATTTGAATAGATTACAATTTTCAGTTTAAATAATTTATCGTTATTAATAATTAAATCGTTAAGCCAAATTTTCACCCTTTACTTGTTTTTGTTGTTTTTTACTGGTTTTTATCTTTACATTTTTTTCATTTCCGGTACGAATACTCCAAAACTTCCTGTTTTTACCGATAGCATTCGCTTCCTCAACCGTTTCAGGTAGACCTAAATAAAGGGTTTCAGGGAGGAAGGCTGCCGCAATCATTCCAACTGCAGCGAGCGCTCCCATTATAAGCCAAGGATAAGTTGCACTGGAGGAACTCTGAAATATAAAAACACAAATTAAATCTAAAAATATTCCCATTTTTCTGAGAAGCTTTAGATTAGATTTTAATTTGTAATTATACCAATTCTGAAATTATAGGTGCCGCAATGCAAGCAAAGTTGCCAATCGTTGAAACGATCCCACTTCCGGTTGACCTCAATTCTGTAGGGAACAACTCAGTCGATTGACAATAAACTACCAAAAAGCTCACCGTAACCAACATCTTGGCCAATGTAGCCAAAAACACTTCGACTTCCCTTTGATGAACCATAATGCTTGTAGCAAAGGACGCCAATGAGCACAGTCCAAATGCCCCAGTTTGTGTCCACCGTCTCCCTAATGTATCCGTCAAGTACCCTCCAAAGAATCCAGAAGGTACTTCGATAATCCCCAAAAGGAAGAAATTCTTAAAGTGGGAGCCACTCATATGCGTAGAGTTGTAAGTCATTGTGCTGTAAATCAAGGTGTTCATAGACCAACAGATGGACAGAAGAATCGTGTTTTTTGCCATGCTGCGACGGGTAAAGATTACAGTAGCCTTGGACCGATCCTCTAGTTGGGCTCCACGACCTTCAGCAATGGAAATGCTTTCTTCCCTGTTATACTGCCTGTCTAAAACTTGCAGTAGCAGATTTTTTACGTGGTCCAAGCTAGCAGCATCTTGGGCTGTTTTGGATAAACTGGATCTGGATACAGACATACAAGAAAACTTGCGGTCGCTATCTTTTCGAATTCCGGCAGGACTACTTTTTTCAGCTGGCGGCTTGGTGTCTTTCATACTCGGTTTTCTACTAAGATTTTCATTCTTATCGGCATTTTTCTTTTTAGTGGCTTCACCATGTTTTATGTTGTAATCTTGAACCATTTTCAGAACAGCCGCAGCCTCTTCCACCCTTCCTTTTTGGAGTAACCAACGGGGGGACTCGGGAACAAGAGGATAGTAAAATAGCATCAAGCACCCGAGACCCGCTGTGGACAAGCCTATGTAGAACCAATCTCCACATAGCCAAGCGATAAAAGGAAGACCTGATAAGCCAATTAGACAAACCGTCCATGTGATAGCGTACACCTCCGCACGTTCATCTTTGTTACAAAGCTCTGCAGCGATTAGGGCGGGGACGACAAATAAAACGGTAGTGGTGCAGCCGACGAAAAATTGGGCAGCGCAAAGAAGGTACCAGTGTGTTCCACAGAAAAGGCTGAGAACTCGGAAGACAACGTTGGTGAGAATTGCAATAAATAGAGTGGGTTTTCGACCCCAGTGATCAGACATCAAGCCAAATCCCAACATTCCAATAGCATTTCCAATGGTTCCTGCGAGTAACACAATGGTAGGAATTCTCTCTTTGTCACATACCCAACCATATTCACTGACCATTGTTTTTTCATAGAAGGTTTTGTCGTATTCCCATCCGTAAGGACATTTTAGCTCGGAGCGGAGTGGACCATACATGGAGCAAGAAGAATATTTCCAGAGACCGTCGGTACCGTTAACACTATAGATAAGCATAAAATTGACTGATGTAATTAGCATGAATATGTAGGTATTTATTAAAAAATTAATTTTATTTAAGTGAGGTGACCAACAGTGGAATATTGGCAAGCTTGAATTCTTCAGGATCATCATAGTACTCCCTGTCTGGAGAAGTGCACCAGTGTTCGGGTGAATAGAGCATGAATACCGCATTGAAAGCCAAGATGGGTTGGATAGCCTATTTAATTATTGTAATTCTTGAATTCCATGCTTTTTCATAACTTTATGAACATTTTACTAAATTGATTTCTTCAAGTTTAACTCACAGAAATTGGAGATATCACAAAGTAGAGCAGAGCCTTTTGATAGCTGCAGGTTGATGTGAGTTTCTCCATTACATCATCAAAGTCTTTGCATTGCTTTTTGGGGTTGTTACTAGTCAGATCCTGTCCTAAAGTGGCCTGCAGTTATTTTATTTTTAAATCATTTTATTTACTAAGATCAGGATTCTGGGTAATATATATAGTAATGCACTTACGGTAGAACTATCTGGGGAAGTCGGTTGGTTTGGTTGTTGCGGTTGATTGGGAAGGCCAACGGATGGCCTGGCCTGACTTAATCTTCGTGCAATTTTCATCTTGGCTGATGCAGTTGCAGCTGTCGAAGAACCTGTCGAGGGTCTTCGAGGGATACCTTCTACGGTGACTACAAGCCCATTAGTACTTGGACGTTTACCACCTTGCCGGTTGAAATTAATGGTTCCTTTACTGGCACTGCGGCCGTTGGAAACTGGCTGGCTCTGGATTGCTTCTTTATCCATGATAGATTTTTTTCATGGAGAGTTCTCTTCAAAAATGCTACTGATCTTGGCGAACGAATTCACCAAACTGACTTCAAAGAACGTTGGAAGCGACTATCTTTCACCTTTTTCATGTGCAAAAAATCCAATTATTTTAATTTGACTTTAAATTGACTTTAATAATAAAGCCAATTTTAATTAAATTACCTGGTGCAAGTTATAAATAATCAGGAACAACTGTTAATAAATTGGTTAATAATACGTGTCTGTTTTTGAAGAGTAAAAACTTTTCCCGATTATAAAATTACAATTACACATCAGCACAAAGCACAATGAGTGCTGATTGATTTTTTGCTGCGCTGCGGTGCGGTGTCGACTGAATGACCTACAAGAAGGCCACGTAACAGTAATACATTTACTTTCAATTATATCGAAATACTATCACCATAATATTATCTTGTTACGTAAACCTTTTCACGAACAATTAAAATTTACAAAAGAACAAAAGCACTGATGATGAAATAAAGGAAGACTACAGACGCCACACTGGTTCTCAGGCGATTACAACTAAACATGGTAATTAAACGTTAACAGAAAAATGTGGCGATTGATATTTTATTACCTTTTGTCTCTCTGTTTGCTTTAAATGAATGAGTGTATCGATCTGTCTCTCAGAATTGAAGTTTGAGCTGAATGCAAAGTATAATTAATGTGAAATGAAAGGTGACAAAATAAAATTGTCTGCAATTTGCTGCTGCGCATTTTGAAATTAAAATGGGGTTCCTATAAGGTTCCGTATATAATTTTTAAAGCTTTTTATTTGGAGAATTTCAGACGATAAATTTTTAAGTATTTAGACAAGTGTTTTTTGATAATGGTTATGTTGTATTAGTTAATTGGAATAGTTAAAACTATTGGAATTATCTGAATATTATTTTAAATGATGATGCTGTTAAGTTAGGCATGAACTTTGATATTGATACTGGTTTAATTTCTTTTTTGTCTGGGGATTTTTCTAGATATAGTGGTTTAATTGCGATGGTAGGTAGAATGAACTGGATGGATGGCATTTGCATTTAATAAATTCTTGGGAAATGATATGGTGCATAGTCAGCCTTGCAAAGGACCCCGCGTGGTCGGTAAAATGCTGGGCCTATAGAGTTTAGTCGAGGTCTTCGGTCTGTTTGAGTCTGAAGCACGGTTTCTTGTAACTTCCATGCATATTCCGAGTTCGTTGTAGGGGGATAGCAAAAACGGTTTTCGGGGAGACCAGAATCCCAGCGAGTGCGAAGGTAACGTACGTAGCCGCCTCCTTCTTTAGCAGTTCCTATTTAAATCATGTGATATTAGAGAAATTCAATGAACTTCAAATATAACGCTTAATTTTGCTTGCAAGTAAATTTACCTTCAAACAAAATCGCTTTCACTTCATCAGGCGGGGTTTTCATTGGAATAGTTGGATCCATAACGCACTCATCGCAAATGTCAGGTCCTACCCGAACGATGAACAAGTCACTTCCGGGTTTATGGACGGATTGTGGATTGGCCTTGCAGAAACGGAAGTACTCATCTTTGCTATCCATCAACTTGCGAAGTAATCTATGACACCAAACAAATATTTTTAGACATATCTTCTATTGCATTTTGCGGGATAAATTTTTTGTACTAAAAATGTAAAAATGAACTAATTACTCAGTTTTATCTTGACAAATATCCTGAATCCTTCCCTGAATCGGCCCCAGGGCGTGCTGCCAAACTTGATTCTTATTTTTCCGTATCCAGTTCTCCTTTGCCATCATTTCCTTCTCCATAAGCTCCTTGCCTTGGTTTGCACTCTGGCAATCAAACATCACTGGTCGGGGCATCGTGACACTCTTATTTGTCAATTATACTTTTGAAGTCGTGGTAAACCAATCTATCCAACTGAACTTGCTAATTTTGAATTGCTAAATGAATGGAACAGCTTTCTCCTTCTCCTCCGCTTTCTTCTTCACGACTGACCTGACTTATTTCTCGTATTTTTATTGACAAATTTGTGCAATTTTATTCATTACTCAAAGTACATTATTTGATTGTTTGGCCAGTAGTTATTCCATCCGGTCAACAAGGCTTGAGAAGGAGAGCGTTACAAAAAATAATACATAAAACTCGGTCGATTGTGGTTGTGTCGGTAAATTACCGAGCGTTCCAATTTCGTTTGTGTGTTATTTTTACATAAAATTCATTATGCCCAGAGAGTTTGCTCCGGATAATCATCATCATTATCAATGGGAAAAGTTGGTGCTGGTGCGGTGTAAAAAGGACTTTCTATGGAAATCAAATCAAATCATGGCACAAGTCCTATCATAAGAGCCTTTCATTGTATTGTCCTTCTTTCCAGCAGCAGATATCATGCGATTATTGTAATGACTGATACTTCTTTTATTAGACTGTATGTGAAAAAAACCTTGGCACTGCCAACATGCCATTTTACATGATTTGATTACGTTTTATTTTATTTTTTCAAGTATGTTCACACGTGTAGAATCATACATTGATAATAGGGCATAGGTTCCTATATATATTTAATGGACATGTGAATACATAATGATAATGTAGTACAAAAAAAAGAAAGTGGGAAAAAGATTATCGATTTTTATTCCGTATTTGCTTTATTTTTATTCCAACTATCCAGCCATCCTTTTCAGCGTGGTTTAGTTAGAAGGACAGGATAAGAGAGCGGAAGGACTACATAATGTGTAGTGGTGCTTTACTTGTGTCTGTATTCTCGTTCTCTCCACTTTCTGTTTTCTCCTGTCAACTTTTTTTTCCAGCGTAGTAGACTTCAAGGTCACAGGAGAAAGCAGAACGTAGAAACAACAGTTTATTTTGCTTTGGGGGAAAACGAAAAGGATATGTATAAATATATGACGTGGTCTGGAGTATGTCTGTTCATTAGAGTGAAATTCAAGGCTTTTCACGTTTCCTCATGCTTGTGTGCCCATGAACATCATTTATCTTTCAAGCAAAAAGTTACAATTCAAAAATCAAAACAATGAAAAGTTTCATTTTATTCAATTTTTATCATATCAGTTATCATAATGGTATGTCAATTTCATATCCAGTGTAATAGCATACTAGTGTATATATTTGTATTACGTGTTAACAAGTTTGCAAGTTGTTATTTCATCATAAACTACAAATTAAATTTATCTTTATTTCGTTTTTTATTTTTCTACATTGTGTAGCATGTGCGTACCTCATATGTTCTTGAGCCGACTCACCCTTCACGAGACTAAAAATTCCATTACGCCACATCTAAAAATTTGTGTCGTGCTAAGCAAGCCACATATGAAATTTGGTGTATTTTTAAGCAAACCACATGTGAAATTAGTGTAACAATTGAGTTGACTGTATTGAAATCATGCTTAATTCTGACGGACGGTGCATATATCATTTAATTAAAACTGTTACCACCAAATAACCAATTAAACTGTACATGTTGATATTAAAATAAGGGTACAATATTTTTTAGCGTCTAGGAAGCAAAAAGGGTACAAATGTGTCTAATTGCCACCCATACCAAGTTAATATTCCACTTAAGTTTTACCCCTGAGGAGGTGAAGCTTTGTAGGACGGGCTTAGAAGCTAAAACCTGGTCAAATGTTACCTAATAAGTGTTTACAACATTATTGAGAATGAATAAATTTGGAGGGGAGGAGATTTGTAGAACTTAATTTCACCTCAAATGAAGTCTTCGGAAGTCACTTATGGATTTATTAAATACCATTGTGAAAAGTTTTAGCTTCCTAGACCTCAAACAAAGATTTTGCCTGAGGGCAAAAATAAGTTTTTACCGCAATTATCTTGCAGCCAGGCATTAGTTACCATCTCGCCAATGAATTTCAACATTAGACTCATTTGTCCTTTTTCTGCTTCCTAGACGCTAAAAAAAGTATTGTACCCTATTTTAATATCATCATGTACAGTTTAATTGGTTATTTGGTGGTAACAGTTTTAATTAAATGATATATATGCACCGTCCGTCAGAATTAAGCATGATTTCAATACCGTCAACTCAATTGTTACACTAATTTCACATGTGGCTTGCTTAAAAATACACCAAATTTCATATGTGGCTTGCTTAGCACGACACAAATTTTTAGATGTGGTGTAATGGAATTTTTAGTCTCGTGAAAGAGCGAGTCGGGTCAAGAACATATGAGCTGGTGACACTACGCTGACAGGCAAGTTGCATAATAATTCGTGACGCATACGATTAAATTACTATGTATGGTCATCAGCATAAATCCCATTTTTGGCAAAAACCAGCTTATACAGAACAACTTAACGCGTAAAATATGTTTTTAGGATTGTACATAGCTGAAATCATTTTTTCTCTATTTTTATAATGGCTTTCTTGTTTTTGAATACATATCAACATATTCCATATGCATTTATGTATGTTTGATAAGACTGGCTACCTTTACCAATGTAAATTAACCGGCATGCCCACAACAGCTTTTGGCGTAAAATGCTAAAATCCCCTGTAGCTGGGCAAGGAAAAGTGCGTCATACAAATTCACTAAAAAATTATCAAGATACATCGCCACGGTACAGTGCCATATACTGTCAGTCAGTCAACCTTGCCCATGCAAGCTAAGTCAATATATCATTCTTACCACTTTGATAGCAACATGTATTCGTTTGATTGTTAAAGTTAGGATTAAATTTAAAGATGATGGCAATAAAACTAGGAACCTGGAAATTCTAAAATGTGACTTGAAAACTAATGATTCTTACACTCCTTCGATCTTAGTCCTTTTTTATTTCTTTTTATACGTAGTTAGCATTAGCATTGACTGCCAACACTGCTACATCACAATTCAATTTACAGATTTATTAGAAAGATTGGGATATTTGCATTTTACAAATCAGTTACGTCACGTCAGATATTTGCATTTTAAATCGAATAGATTCTAGTAACGGGGGATGCTATTTGGAAACCTGATATCATCCAAAACACAAAATTGCATTTTTGTACATGAAGAAATTATTTAATACCTATCTCTCATAAATAAATAAAATCAGATTTCACTCCATACGAAGAATATAGACGGTAGAGTACTAACGTGTGCATGTGGGGAAATTGTTATTTGAAAGTATTTTCCAGATTGCAAATGACATACAAGTAACAAGCATGGCAATGACATTTACATCATAAACATCAAGCTAACTTTTTAATGACTCAATATTTTTCAAACCTTTCATAAGTCAAAACTGGACAGCCAACAATGAATCAGACTGCAGGCAAACTTATAGTACATAAATATGAAATTGTGTTTTTACTTCGGTCTACCAAAACTTCATTCCAAGCTATTTTAGCCAAATATTTTTCACGTTAACATTTTAATAAAACCCATCAAATCATATGCGCACATAAAATATCGTACAAAATTAACAAAATATTCTAGTCTTATCATAAGTTTCTTAATTGAAGCATATTTTTATTTCTTTAATATATATTCACACATACCCATCCTCGTAATACACGCATGAAGAACAATGTGCTCTCTTAATTGTTCAAGTTAAAAAATAAAAGAAATACTTACCCTTTGAACTGCTGCTTCTTCCGATTCCTCCTCATTTGACAATGCCGTTAAATCCGATTCTGAGAAACTTAATGAACTACACGTACTACAATCAGAAAATCTCCTTCTGTTATGTTGATTACTAAATTCTGCATCTAATTCTTCTAAAGTAATATATTTCTCCCCTTCCTCTTGGCACAAATCATGATCGCTAATAACCACAGAAGGAGGTCTCAGCAATTTTCCATCTGGGCCAAGCGGACCCAGAGGACTGAATCCACTCAATGGTGTGGTTGGAGTCACTGCCACAGACGAACATGGTGAAGCACTAAGATTGCAGGTGGATGATGTCGACCCACCACTGGGGTTACCCGGGTTAATACGTAACGAATTAGCTAATGATATTCTTTTGGTGTTATAACCACCTCCTCCGCTACAAGCAGTTGTACTAATACTTCTTCGAAATTTATCAGAACATGTTGTACCGATTGATGAACTAGGTTGTGTCACATAAAGGGGCAAACTAGGTGTTAGGATTCCTAGTTGGCTCGGAGTAATGCTTGAATTTTGATAGGAAGATGATGCTGTCGAAGAAGCAGACGATGTAGTGGATGATGTGTCTTGTGGACACGAATGACGATAGGACGAGTAAATCTTTTTACTTGGAGATGCATCTCCTCCAGCGGGTAGACTTTCATTTGATCTATAGCTCTCAGTCTCCTCCGCACTGCCAACTGCAGAGTCATCAGACCTTTTCCTGTGCCGTTGCGGCGTGGGAATTTGAAGCAGGTTTGGAGTTGATTTAACCCTTCGCATAGATTCTCCTCCACTTTCTCCTAGTCCGAGGCTTAACAGGTTAACTTTCTCCGTGTCTGACGACGGTGTTTCCGGTGCTGATGATGAGGGTGTTGACGTTGTAGACAGTAGTTGCGCGCTGATTATACAGCATCCTTCATCCGATTCATGACTTCCACATTTTATCGAGCTATTCGCATCATCCAAGTAGTCATTACTATCGTCACACATAGCAAACAGGAGATCCTCTATTTTCATCCTTAATTAATAAGTTGATGTAGCACGGAAAGGGATTTTAATTTGTTTTTTACGCAGAGAAATTTGGTCATCAAACACCATCACCACTTATTTTTCAGGCTAGGAAACAAACAGCATAAGAACACAAGGTTTATAAGTTTTGCTTTCACAATACAAGTTCAAAGTTAATACATTATAGAACATCGATTTTTATCAAGTAATTCAACTTTTCACGTGCTTAATATGTTTACAATATACATATTTATTTGTCTGATCAAAAGAAACAGTGTTGACATAATTCACTTCTTAGATAATGTGGTACATGTTTCGTTTTTCCTCCAGCCGTATTTCAGCAACGCAAAAGAAGCCGACGCGATGTATCATTACACAATTTTATTTCTTTATGCATAAATTGAATTGTTTTCTTATATTGCATTGCAGAGGGGTTTTGACATGTGCGCTTTTGTAAAGTTAGTATACTATAAATCACCGCTGGGACTCATTTAATTCGATACATTGAACGTAAATTTTAAGATTGTCTGTCATTTGGAATGGCACCGTTGTTAAGCCGTCATTCCATAAACCCAATCACTGCAGATGGCACAGAGAACAACAAAGAACTGGCAAAACATGTCTCGTGTAGAATCGTTTTTAATATTAAACTACGTATTGTACTGCATTCCTACACAAAGGAACCAAGCGCATCATTTTTTGTACGTATTGTATGCATGTATATTTTGGATCAATACAGATCTATCTTAATACTCTTTCGTGCATCCCTGCACAATATTTTGTCTAACATTTTTTTTACAATTTTCACTCAGATCAAGATACATATTCTTCAGTAGATTATTATTAATCAAAGTTTATCTCATTTTAAGGTAATATAAGTTCAGTTCAGTATACCAATAAAATATAATTCAGATCTTGAATCTTGATACAACTTCACTTTCAGTTTAACATAAAAATTAATAATTAGTATGGAGTGAACATTTTTAAAATCAAATAATTTCAAATATTAACAAAGATTGTACTACTGTAATACGTTTTCACAAAAACGATAAGTTGTATAAACTTTCTCCTGTCAATTTTGTTTCGCTAGCTTACAAAATATTTTCAATGCAATGTGGTTGATCAACTGAAGGTGATGCCAAAAATGGCGAATGAATGTTTTAGCTCTTCTACCACAAAAGAAAATCTCATCTGAGACTATCTTTTTTCTTTGCTTATTAGCTTCTTACGCTTCGCTTATATTGTAACATTTACATTTGATATCAATTCTCAAATAAAACGTGTGTACTTTCACCATTAGCCGCTGGCTTATATGGGTTCCACATGCAAGGAAGGATTTTAGAAACAAGTATATACAGTTAGTTAAGTAAATGTTTTAAACGATAAAAAGAATAAAATAATCTCTGGCACAGCTTGTCTTTAAGGAGGGAGATTGTACGATAACATTGCTACGAGTAGACTTTCTACGTGTCTTCTCCATTTAACGCTCGGCATTTGCCAAACAACTTTTGAAGCGATAAAAGAAGAAAATGATACAGTAACTTATTATAACTAATGCATTGACAAATACGATAAATTAACATTTACCCTATTACTACGAAAGATAATGAGCCATACTTAAAGTAACATTGGTTAGTTGTGCAACGATAATGATGATGTTGCCCATTTGATGACGATCTTCTCTCCTATTTTTTAAAAACGACTTTTATATAGATGGTGATAATGAGATTGGCTTTTGAGTAGTTGTTGCTGTATGTGTCTCGACAGAGTAGACTGTGGGTGGAAAGTGGATAAGGAAGATTGCGTCGCACAGCAGCAGCTTCCAATGATAATGATTGCATGGATTTGATTTATAAAAAGCTGTGAGTCCACTACTCATTTTAGGCATTCATTAGAATTCAAGAACAGGCGCACTCTCTGAGCACTCTGATTTTTCTGGTCCTGATTTTGTAGTTGTAGTACTTGTTGGAAAATCAGAAGGACAAAAAGTTGCTTTGTGACGAGAGAAAGATGTGACGCGTATGGGCGGCCATCTGTAATAGATTAAAGAAATAAAAAAATGTTTAGGATAAAATTTATATCAAAAGGGATGAAAATGTTAACGATAAGAAGCTTGTGTAATATTTAATAATATTATCATCTTGGTTTTTATATGTATTTTTTTGAAGACAAGGCTTTGAAACATTTTTCCAAGTTGTCACTTATCACGTCAACTAAGCAAAAAACACGAGGACGAAAGTTCAATGAAATTCCTTGTGCTCATCGCAATTAAATATTAAAATTCAGGAAAGTTGATAAAACTACCAGCCTACTTTTAAATGGTGATGATGGGTACCATTAAATTACCACTAATAGGGTAAAAAGCTACATTTATTAAGTTTCAGGTTTTTTTATGTATGCATATATTCCAATATGCGATGGAAATGCAGTGGAAGCTTGACATATCTTTAAAATAGATCACATATGTCACATGTCATTCAGCCTTTAAACTAAAAATATTTTGTGCATAGCATTTTACAATCATAAGTTAGATGGATCATGCGCAAATAAAGTATGCACTTTAGGATTGCATTAAATAATTTTCCCAGTTGCCTCTTAAGAAATACTATGATTTAAATTTAATTTCTGATATTTTAGATCTTCTGTATATTGATATTGATTGAAGGAGAGGACACTGACACGGAAAATAAAAGTATATTTAAGCTTTAAAAATGTCTGGTAATGCAATGGTAAAAATGTTAAATAAAGTCAAAGCAATTTCAATTTCTTGGGACAAAATGCAACGAAAATGCACTATTGAAGCCTATGACGGCAACCCTTGAGATTGTCGAACATTTTCTGGGGTTTGTCGGATGAGCTCTAAAGCATGTACTTGACTTATACAAAGAGATAAAAATAAATGAAGTGTGATTTAAACAATTGTAATATTGATGTTCGCATTATTTCATAGTATTTTTTCAGGGTACACATTGTACGATCAACTAACCAGTTAAATTAGCTCTTTTGAAAGTTGTGTGCACTATGAAAAGCAAAAAATGTGAAAGTACTCTATTCCCATCGCCGCATGTCAAGGTGAACGGGCATGCTATAGTGGTAGCATAGCGATCGAAAACTCAGCGAGCTACTCATGAGTTGTCTATGCAGCCAGGCTCGATAAACCCGATGGGTTACCCGGTACTTTTTAGATATACCTTTTATACATGTAACCATGCAAAAAATCAAAAATATTTTTTAAAAAATACAAAAATAAAAAAATAATTTGGCTGCCATATACGGCCATGTTATTTCAGAGGTACCGGGTTTGCTCGTGAGTCTCATGAGTTTCTTTGGAAAAAAATTCAAAGTTCGTTAACAACCCGGGTCACTATTTATACTATCCCTAGCATGCTAGGATTTTATGTGCCCATTATATAGATGTTACTACTCTGACAAATTACTGCTTGTCATAAATTGATACCTAGCTTTCCGTCTTTAAAGTATCCGCAATGGGAAATTTTTAAATGAAGGATTCACAGTTGAGTGATTCATGTGGATATTCAAGCTTTTGCTTACCAGACACTGAATTTTATTTGGAATAGAAAATAAGTGTTCACGATCATTCAATACGTTCACGGAATCTTGAACATTTAGCAGTTAAATTTAAATGCATTATATATATTCACATTAATGCTAACTACATCACCACCTGGTCATAAAATAATCATCACCGTGAACAAGATTACTTCTGACATTTTTTTTACGATCTTATGGATTCATGAATCATTCGCTAAACAAGGTGAGAAAAAAAAGAGTTTCTTCATCATTTTCGCCCCACGTGACGTACAATCTTTAGAATGGAATGATTTAAATAAACCATTGTCCTTTGAAAATATTATTTTCAAATTTTCACCACGTTCTACGGTTGCGCTTTCACATGTGTCTGATAGAATACTATAAAGAATAGAAATGCAGAGAGATGATTGTGAAATTAGTGTATGCTTTACTTTTTTGACTACATTACACCTCGTTTCTTTGCAAGCGTAACCGTTTTCTTTCATCTTATGTATTTACTTTAATTACATCCTACAAATTGGAGCTGTAGTTTAGTTGTTTCCTATCAAAGATGTACTAAACGGGATTCATTTGTCTACATACACCATACACACGTTTCTTTGACTGCTGGAAAAAAGAGTACATAATGCACATCGTGTGATTCAAATTCAAAGTAGTCTTGGTTGAGCCATGCCACAGTGCGAAGCATGCATAATAATAAGAGCATATTGCGCACATGTAAATCAGATCACGTCTTCGTCACAAACCGCAAACAGCTCATTTCTTTTTGAACAAAAAGTCACTAATTTTTTTAAATGATTAAAACATTTCGCACAAGAAAAATTAACTAGACTGAAAAGCGAAAACAGGCATAAAATGTTTCCAATTCTTGTAAAGTGGCTAATTTTAGAAGCATGTCAAGTTAACTACCCAATTCACATAGAACTTGACACAAAAAAATTATCGATTTTCTTATGAATAGTTCCAATTTGTAAAGAATACATATAATGTATTTAACTTATGTGACGCAGACGACTGCACAAAAAAAGTTTTTTTTCACAGTACACACTGAGAAGGTCTTTCACCTTCACCACTTTTCAAACTAAATACAGTACAAAAAATCTCCAGAATCAAAGTATTTATTTGTTAATCCCCCGTTTTTTTCTTCTTTTGCCCAGGCCATGCACTAAATCATTTCGCAATAATACTTACAACATACATACTTTTTAAAGATGTACCTACCTACACAAAGATAATATATGACACGCACATTTCATAGTCAATCCATGTTAGCCCAGATAATAGTAAATCGGTAACAAATAGAGCATTTTATGTTCATACATATGTATATTAAAATTACAAATCACACGGGCGAAAGAAGGAAAAATAACTAAAAACATAAAAATTGTAGTGTGCTTACATTCGTAAAATAAATAAAAATTTATGGAACACATGCACATGCGTTCTTGTAGCTTGCTTGCAGAAACCCAGTTTTAATATTGCCGTTATATTTTATTTCATGCTGACTCCTCCTAAAATGACAATGGGTTGTTATTAGCACACTTAAAAATTAAATTATGATTGCGATTGCAAGTGATTCTATATCACTTGTATATATCTCTCTCCTTTCTTCTCTCTGACACTTTTCCACTAAATACACAGTAACCGTCATGTACAACAACTGTGAATATAGTTGCAAATTTTGCGTTTTAAGTCTTTCTGTTTTGTTGCTTGTTTGTAATATGTGTGGAACAGGCACATAAAGCAATTGATTTTTCTGGGTCGTGCAATGATGATGATAAATTGGAGTATTACTAAAACAGTATTTAGTCTTGTTTAACAGTATTCACATCCGTTTTTTTTGGACACTTGAAACTTCCTTTTTTTTCTTCCTCCTTGATTTCATGTATATATATATATTCTACACGCAAAACATTATTTGCTTCCACCCTACCTACCATTCCCATCAAAATGACTACGAACAACTATTCCTGTTTACTAACAAGTAAAAATGCAAACTAAAAAATTTAACTGGGTAACATACACCATTCTTCTCAAAGAGCAAACGTGTTTGTTTGCTGAGTGAATTGCATTATATAATTTTTGTAGGCAATAGTTGTTTTTTGGAAAAGGAAACCCATAATGTTATTTACATTATATTATTATACAACTCACGAGAGACCAGCAATCACGGCAGGACATCACATTCAACATTTTATTTGGTAACTTCTCTCTTTACTATATCCATGTTGATATGATGATGATTATTGTGTGTGATGCAGGCTCTCTTTGTCAGTACATGTACCGTCACCACCACCACCGCACAAAATTCCGTCATCAACACTTGAACAGCAAACTGATGTTATATTAGGTTTGTTGGATTGGATAAAACACATTGGCTATAATGTTAAAGGAGTGAGAAAATGAGCCCAACACACACAATATTTTTTTTGAGAAGAGTTCAATTCGATTTGTTGAATACGTAAACCCTTTTAAGTAAAGTGCATATTGTATGCATATTATAAAGAGAAAAGTGAGACAAGGATAACTTTTATACTTTTTTGGCTCTCGTTTGTTGCATTCATAACTACACGAATAAGATTGAATTTATCAACAGTAACAACAACGGTGAGTACTTACTATATCGTGTAAAAGTGCTTTATCCAAAGTAACATCCACCAAAGTAACCAAAACCGAGCCATTCATCAACTAAATCTAGTTAATGCCTCTGTTCCTTCGATTAGGCATACTATATGAATGTAGCGTAACTTATATTCATAAAATATAATATTACAAAAAAACATGTGAGTACGAGACCATGTCTTGTGTACGTATAAAATTTTTTGTAAAAGAATATTTTAGCTTTAATATCATGTAACAGTAGAGTAGTGGCTGTAGAAATAATGGAACTACGTTCGGCATTTACTGCATCTTATGAATGAAAGAACCATTATGTGTGGTGCACACTTGCTAGTTAGTATTTGGATGATGGAAGGAGAGAGAAGCAACAGGTGAATTGTTTTTGTATGAGAATGAGATGAGAAGAGAGAACCCTATTTATTTGGTACATGTCTGATGTTGTTTGGCACGAACTTCCTCCCTTTCGAGAGGATGAGGCATTTTGTTTGAGTATATAGTAAACTTGAAAGTCTCACTCATCGTTCATCGTCAGAAAAATAAAATTTGAGCATCAACAGAGGAGATGATAATAGAGATGTGATAATATTTTATGCATGTGTATGCGTAAATTTTGTTTGGCCATAAGTACGCGTAAAAATTGCAATTTATCCAAGATTAAGTTCTCTTCTAATAATATATTTGAGAAGATCAGGTGTGTGTATTGGAGAATGAGACGAAGTTGCAACAATGAGATCACGTCTCAATGCTGTGCACATTAATCCTTTTGTATTGCAAGAAAAGTCCATGAAATGAAAAGTTAAGGCTACAAGTTCCCAGTCAGTCACAATACTTTGCTATGATGCTAAAATATGTTGGTTGAGCTAGTGAACGAACGTGTCTATTATTTTCTTGTTGGGCATGTTTATTACATTTAAATGTATCATCGAAATCATATACAAAATGCATGAGTGCAAGATATTCGTATGCAAATAAGTTGATTTGTTTCATCCATCGTCCTTGGACAAAGAAACTTAGATCAAGAATAGCAGCATGTTTGATCTTGTGCTAAACATCATGAAGAGCAATTCAAAGTCAAGAACTTACGTATCTCTTAATTCGCAAAGTTGATTCTTCGTTCATCGACGAATTACGTTGGATTATACAAGAGTGTACATTTCATGTGTACCAATTATATTTATAATATGCATAGCATAAACATAAAACAAGCAGCGATTGAAAATTTAAAAAATATATATTGATAAATTGTTTTATTATTTATAGAAAAATTATAGCACTTGTTATTCAGTAAAAAGCGGGATCATATAAACAATCAGTTATCAATTTTTAAGTACTTCCAGGAATAAGTTTGAAAGATTCAAGAGATGGCTTTTTATTTATGTACTTTATATGCATATTTTTTTTAGGGAGCTTATTTAATACTTGCTATCTATTTACTCGTGGCGAATGATAAGCATGGATAAGTCATTTTATATTTATAACCCTTGGGTTCAAAATCATAGTTGAGCGGCATTATTAATCTATTTACAATTTATCGTTCGTAATTTTGCTTACGAAGCTAGATTGTGTGTAAAGAAGACGAAGATGCAATGAAACCTAATTGAACTTGACCTGTGAATCCTGTGATAGTAATAGTAATGAATGTTTTTTTCAAAACAGTGTATTAATCTTCTTGTTTAAATTGTAATAATTCTTCTTCATGTAATAATTTTATATATTTATTATAAATTTGCGGACATTCGCTTACAAATGCTTTAAATTTTCAATATGCTTTGCCAAAGCAAGCATTTAGAATTTTTCTATTCGATTGGATATGTTTTCGAAAAATCTAAATGTCTAAAATGTTGGCATTCATAAATCTGCACAGGATAGATACGATACATATTTTAAAACTTAAGAAGAAAAACCAATGCGTTTACTTAAAATAAAACATCACATCTCTGCCCAAAAGCTATTAGTTTTATTACTAGTTGTTGATTTTAAAAACATCTCAACTTTACAACTCATTGCTAAAGATGTAGGGTTTTTTGTATTGAAATACTACAATCAGCCCTAAATTAGTCGACAAAAAGTAAAACGTACAATAATTCTCTCTGGACCATAAATCATGGTGAAATGACCACAAATACAAAATATAAATATAAGATATTTTCCTTGACCATATATCTATTCTATTCTCATGTTGTGTACTGTCCATCAACCTGTTCGTTTTCTAATCAGCCAAAGATATAATGGATTATATAATATGATTTTATTATATTTCGTCATAAATTATATTGCGCACGACCTATCCACAGAGATTCTTTTTACAACGCAAAAATTTACATCCAGAACGTGAACATTTTGTGCATTAGCATATTCATTGGTTCACGCTGCTAGTGACGCTAAAACTACTACCAACCAGTTTTTACAGTGCAAACAGACATAATAAACGATCTATCAATAGAACATTCAGCGAGAGACCTTTGTTCAATTTCTAGTAATAACAAGTTGGATTTATATGGTGCTCATTTTATAGTTTGCATGCAATATTAGACAGATTATGGCTTTCTCATTTTCACCTTAAAAATAATTAAATACCGAAAACGGCTTTATTGTGTACTTTAAGGTTTTTTACAAGCTATACGCCCGCATCGCATAAACATTTAAGCATACTCAAATGAAATCAAGCGTGCAAATATTTTGGAGCATCCTCGTAACGTCGCCACAGGGCATGTCATATTTTAGTAAATAATCATGTTATAAAGTAATTGGAGCTCATAATATTTCATCTGTACAATTCATACAACTGGCAAGGAGAACATAATGCGCACCTAGTTTTGATTGTTGTTTAATTTTAAATATAGTAAATGACTAGAGTCAACAATTTTATAGATGATAACAAAATGAAACGCCATCCAACCAACAGCTCTGCTCTAAAAGGTAACACGTTGAGTTAATTAGCTGGGTTACTTTTGTGTTACCTGCTGTCAATGGCAAAGATATGTCTACTTCCTTCGGTCGTTAAAGATTCAACCTAAATAGATTTGTCGTTCGTGAATGTGAATAGTCGTGATTCGTCATCATGTACATTTCCATCAATGTATAATATTATTATGCATTATGCATAATGTAAAATAAAATAATCTACAGGTGTTCATAAAACAAACGAGAAAAACTTAACATCATTTCATGTGTCTTTGCCCACTTGTTAAATGCAGAACCCTGAAATTTGTAGAAAAACATTCTCAACTAATCAACCTTCGATATACCTACAGGATATTTTGCATGCAATGCTCTAGAAAAAGTTTAATGATGACAAATATGATAAAAAATTAAATCGAGCGACGAACATTGATGAAGATGACAATATTCTCCAAAACTAAAATTAGGTTCTGAAAGCTGTTGCTTTTCAAAAAAATATGCGTGTTGAATGATGATGCACTAGTTCTAGTACAACTAAGCAATAAAAATAAGAGTTTAGAGTAAATAATTATTACTTCTTTAGCGGTACTAATCGAAAGCTTTCAAATTGTAGGGTTCACTAAAATGTTGCGTATCATTTCAATCTATACAATGCATGTACACTTGAAACCTGGGGTTTTAATTATAACGCTTAGTTTGTATTTAAAGGTGAGAAGCAGTTAAATTCTTGCATTTCATCCTCTAATTAAAAGTTTACGTTGGGTTTAGGTAGTACCCTTTCCCATGTAAAAGCTAACTTGTTTTGTCGTAAAAATTTGAATTACATGCATGAAAATGCCGAAAGATTAAGTTTGTACAAAAAAATTCAAATCATAATATTTACGGAATTTAGATTTTTTTTGCGTGTGAACATACAGGCAAAAAAGGCACGAATCTTATATTTCTGCTGATGAAGATGATGTAAATGATGATGAAACTACCTTCCCATGATGTAAATTACACACCCACGTCACGTCAAGTCGCTTCTATTCATTCATTCTTTGAAATGAAGAATAGCCACAAAAAATGACATTCGATGAAAATGCGATGTAAAACAGAAAAGGAGTCGAGTGAGCCCACGTAACGGCTTAACATAACAGTCAAGTGAAGTGAAACTAACAGAGATAATATAATTTATATGTAAGGCTATGATATTTTTTATGATTTAATATTTGCCAATTAAAATTAAAACCACACGCATGAAAAGTAGCGCTTGAAATGCAACCTTTGTCCTTAAGGTTAAAACGAGGCAAAAGGAAATGAATCTGTAGCAGGTTGTTATTATGCTGACATGCATGCAAATTTTTTCACAATACTGAATAATCGTCTGTTGTGTTATATATATCATCACAGTACAGGATAAGGTTGCATAAATCACTGCACTGCAGGACTAGGATATGGAATGGTTCAATTATATCTTCCTCACCAAATATGATTCAGCGAATAAAGTGATCCATATGACAGTAGAGAAAAATTCACCGAGTTTGAATACTTTAAGTATGGTCGGAGAGATACATTATGAACAAGATGAATTTAACAATGCCTCAGAAATAAATGACACAATTTCAATTTAAATGTTTTTAATTCAAATATACGCTTTATTTAGTCCATAAAATGATGTTAATATATAGACAAACGTAATCAACACACCGGTTGAGGTGAAAAAGGTTGAATTTAATCAAAAAGACCGAAGCCCATGTCATCATCTTCTTCCTCGGATTCCTCCTTCTTCTCTACTTTCTTGGATTCCTTGGCTGGAGAACCACCTGCTGGTGCAGCGACGGCTACAGCACTGACAAATTTGCTGGGATCCTAAAAACATTACATAACAATTAGTACCCATGTTTTTTCATCGCTATAAATCAACTACAGATTAAGTGCTTACTTTAATGAACTCCTTGACAGTTTCAGCCTCCTTGAATGTAACTTCAGTAACAGCGGCCACAGCAAGAAGGTTCTTGAATCCGTTGACGATGGAGTGTGGAACGGAAGCCACAGTTGGGTATCCGATTTGGAGAGAAACCGCAGCAACATTCCTTACTCCAGCCATGAAACGGGCACGGAGATCCTCCGGCTTGATGTCAAGGATCTTAGGTTCGAAAATGGTTCCGGAATCGTACACCATTTGGACCTAGTTGAATAAAAATACATAAAAAATAAAATAGTAAATTCTAAATTTTCGTATTCGCAAAACACGGAAACGGGTTTCTTTCCAAAGAAGACATACCTGAAGACCATAAGAAAATGGAGAGATGTTCAACATGTTCAAAAGCGTAGCTTCGGAGGCTCCAACTCTGTCTCCATCCTTCAAAATGTGGACATCGCTGATGATTTCAATGGTACCCTTTGAAATCTTGGTGGCAATAGCCAAAGCCTGGAAGAAAGATGTCTTCTCGGGTCCAAGTCCAGTATTTTGAGCTGGAATGATTACATCCAATGGAGCAAGTGCACCTGGTTTAGCTGGGGCACGAACTTTGTTCTCAATAAGCTTGTCCCTGACCTCCACAAGATCTCCGTTGGTGAAGACAAATCCAACATTTCCTCGGATGTGAGGGAGGATCCTAAGAGATAAATTGGCAAAAATGAGCATAACTTGATTCACATTTCATAAAATAGAGCACCAACATAGCCAAATAATGTGTAAACGTACTTTTCAAGAGCTGGATTATTCTCCAAGTGACCTTTGATGGCCTTCCTCATCATGGTTTTCTTCCCCATGAGTACGACAGCAGTACCCCTCAATCCAATACGGATCTGTTGCATTTGCTTGGATGTGAGGGAGGATCCTAAGAGATAAATTGGCAAAAATGAGCATAACTTGATTCACATTTCATAAAATAGAGCAC
>JAQFXM010001021.1:0-37322 GCA_034693345.1 Entomobrya multifasciata | reverse complement strand
ATTCTATTTTCATTGCCAAACAGAATTCATTGAGCATCGCAGCGAACCCAACTTCTTAATTCATGCTTTACCGCGCTATTGTATGATTGGTTAGTTTTCATTTTTTTTAATTCGAGTAAAAGTTTGAGCGCGCGGTAATTTTCAAACTTTGAGTTGAGATCGATTTACAATGCGATGCTAATGAGTTACCATTACCATCAACCTTCCTAAATTGTTCAAAGTGATAATGCAAAGATAATGATAACAAAAATGGTATATGCATTTAAGTTTACAAAACACTTGTAAAAGCACATGTATTTCGCTTTTGGTATCAATCAATCTTTTTGTTCGGATAAACATGCATAACTTTCTATAATTTTCAATTTACGAGGTGGTAGTGTATATTACTTAATTAATCTTTTAAATGAGCCATTTTAAAACCATTTTTGTGAGTCTTTTGGTATGTTTTAAAAAAGCAGAGGGGAACACAAACGACCCGACTGAAAGACACACTTACAGAGAGCTACTTGTTTTACTGCATTACATACACATTCCTTTGATTCCTTTACTAGAAGCAAACATGTAGACGAAGAAGAGGTGGTGGTGGTGAGGAAGGTTTATGTCTGTAGTTTAGCCTGATGGTGATAGTTATGGGACCATTACGTCAGTTTGGATTGCCTCATATATTTTCCTCAAGAACCTTTGTGCAGTATATTCTCGCTTACTTTAATACATGTTTCGTGCAACTTGTTTTACTTGGCGGTAATGGTGGTGTGAAGAAGTGGCTCAAGTTTATCTGGACGAGCAACTTTTTATATGTATATTTATCCATGCTCTGTTGCTGGATACGCAAGTGAAATATGACTACGAGCATAGATTTTTGTTGTATAGCTTTTATAAGAATATTGTGTACGTATTTTTATGGTAAAGTAAATGGAGAAGAGAAACGCTGAGCTTTTGCCTTTTCCGCTTTCATTCATTGTCACACACAACATAATATTCATTCAGTTGGATTACAGTGGTAACTTTCCCTTGTATTGGGCCTTTGTTGCTCTGCATTGTGTAGGTCAGGGTTTGATCTTATATGTTAGAGTCATTTATTTTATGGAGCCGTGTACTCTGCAGTTATAATATGCTTGTGAAGCATAGAGGAATGATGCAATTGATTTAAATTGGCCTTAGCAAAGCTGGAGGAGTACTTTTGATCTTTTTGCTCCCATTTTCATATCAATAAAATGTATAAAAATATGTTTTCATTCATACTCACGTGTTCGTGTTTGATTGTGTTAACAACATAATCACAAGCATAAATTATGATTTGATGTTCATGGTAATTTTTTATTCTTGCGGTCTCGCTTTTTATGCATGATGGGTGCAGTATGCATAATAATTTGGTAATACGTTTTGTAAATAAATATGCATGCACGCTTTTGGAAGAAACTTTAATCAATAAATGAAAATGCAATTGGCTTGGTTTACTCATCTGTGCGATTTAGTTTTTATCAATTGTCAATTGAACATATCCCTGCGACGCCGACGCGCTTGCAGACTTTATTGCATATTACTTTCCCATTTATCATTTAGACATCAATGAATCTAAATCAAGAAACTAGAGCAATAGTAAAATATTATACTTTTTTGTGCTGCAGAATAAATTTTCAATTCCCATAATGCCATAATGATGCTACGACTAACCAGATAATTTTGAGTATCTTGAGCTTCATATTTCTCTGACCCAATCAAAATACTCCATAATTACCGTATTATCTTAAACTTTTACTGTTATAAAATATTGAACTATCGATGACTCATGACTCTTATATCAATGAAAATTGTCAACAATTTATACATAAAAAATCGATCGGAAATCAATAACTTTTGTTGTTGATTTTTTTTCATTTAAAACACTTATGTTTCAAATGGAACACATACATTATGAAGGCTTGCTACACGGTAAACGATTTTCATATATTTTTTTCTAAACCAAAGAGAATCCTTCACCCCCTGGAGAGAAAAAATATGCCAGTTGGTCTGGTTTTAGTATGAATTATCATATGCATCCTATGCATTGCATATACAACATCAGAACTGATTCATTCCTGTTCTTGTTCTATAAGGTTGTTTGGCGATGCATCCACAAAACTAAAAATATGTTCCTTTAGTATGTGGTTTGGCTTGTCGATTGTTTGGTTTCATATTAACAAACGGAGAGTTGAGCAAGCGTTGCTCTCAATCGAATAAAATAATGAAATTGTGTGATACAAACAATTTTTCAGCATGTGAACTTCAAGGGCATCCTTCCATATCGTACAGCAGTTTTCATTATACGATTCATTTGTTTCATCTGCCTTAGCACAAGACACACAATGCTTTCTAGATACATTTTTATTCGCATACTAAAAGAGTACGTAGCTAAACTTCAATCTGTCTGTAATGTAATATAATATAACGTATGTATGTCAAGTAAAGGACAATTTCCTCCGTCAACCCGAATTTTTAAACAACTACACAGTCCACCTCTCCAGGCCACAGCATGACTTCATACACTTTTTCCTATTATTCCCCTTTAGTTGAACCGTTCATAATTAGACGTTATTTAGCCTGCAGAATATAGATAGCAATATGATATCATGTTACACTCTCACTCTTCTTCCTTTTATCAGTATCATTTTCATTTAATTTTCATTCATTTCTCCAATACAATACTTAAACACAAACGTTAAACTTGACTGCTGCTTATCAATCTGGAATCAGATACTTCGACATCCTCCACACACCGACTCAACTTTGTCGAGCATTGCTTGACTATACAAGGCAGCCACCCTGCAAAAAGCCTGCCCAACAGCAGCCACAACAACAATGACGACAAAAACAGAGGATGAAAAGAAAGGGACGATCCCTTTGGTCGAGAAAAAGCAAAAAAAAAATCTGGTTTGGCTTCCCTGTTCCATGTTCAATGGGATGAAATGATCCCTTCCTCAATAATATCATTTCTACAATGATAGTAATACATTTAAAAGTTAGCACGTTATTTACTCAGAAGTGTTTCAAAAAAAGATGTCAGCTGAAAAATGAAAGAATGGGAGATCATGATATATGTGTATGAGGTACACGTATGGAAAGAAGGATGAATCTAGATAAAAATTTTACTGCTTTCAAAAAAATGTATGTATGTTCAGTGCACAGTGCACAAGGCTAAGGCCTGCAGCAATTGTTGTTAAACTGCTGCTCAACTGATGCCACATTGGATGTCCCGCCCGGGTTCGGGTTTTTCATTTTCACCAACGTTATTATTCAAAAGATCTTTTTCCCTGTGTCTTTCTGCATATAGCTCAAAAGTAATCCACATGCACACAATACAATGTAATGATTATCAACCCAAAAAATAGGTTTATTTTCATCCAAGTGCAAAACAGCATGCTTTCTATATATGCACCATCGTCGGAGTCATTGCATATTATGATCAGTACCAATCATCATCATACAATCACAGTGTGTCCTTCGTGGTGACAAACAACGCAGTGATGATACCTTATTCAGTAAAACCCAGCACATTCTGCTGTGGACATTCAAGGCATTTCCATCATCAGAAACATTAGTTCTGTTTCAGAAATTATTATTTTCTTCTGTGAATGTGCTTATTATTTATTCCTCCTGAATACAAAATATCCGCTTAGATTCAGTTTGGACTAATTATCACCTCTCTTGTTTTGACAAAAAGTGCATAATACATTTTCTATGTAGTATACCTACTTGCATACGTACATACACGTATGCATAACCCTAAAAGGATTCATAATGTAGAAGCTGATGCAAGAAAATAGACCAGCTTTGAGCATTATAAAAAAAACAAATTTAGCAATAAATTATAATTAAACGTGTAAAAACCAGTAAATTATTTTTTTCAAGAAAAAAAATCATTAAGAAGTGTTTAATGTCAATTTGTGCATTATACTTGTCAACCTAGTCATTTATATTTCGTAAGTCAACTAGTCAATGAAAAATATACAGTTTTTCGCTTCATTTTGTGCGCATAACTTTTTGAGTTTTAAGCAATTATCCTAAAGATGAACTGAAGGACATCATTCCAATTTACAAAGCCATAAAATCTTACATCTCTTTCTTCTAGTCAATTAAAAGTCAGTCATAAAGCTTAATGGCGATGATAATTACGTGTTGTGAAAACATTTAATCGGATTCTTGTGCAAAAAATTGAAAAGTTTGATTTAGTGACGCAACGTTGGATTTGGTGTTAAGAACTCTCATTTCGCAATAACTAGTGACCATGTACACAGCGTATCAACCAGGTGCGGCTGGGGCAATTGTAGCATCCGGAGGAACAGGGGCAGCAGCTGAAGGTAGTGCTGCCGCTGTCAATTACTATTCTACGTCTGCTTGGTACACAAGAAAGCAGAGCACATTGGAGGCATCATCACCTCCTGGTGTCTCTATTCATCCATCGCATCCTTCATTTGTGCCTGGGATGGACTTTGGCTATCCGCCTCCAATACCCCCAACTTCTTCAGAACTTTCTCATCATTACTCACCATCAGCGCATCCATATGATCCACGCCACTGGCCTAACAATTGGTCCTCAACTTTTAATGATCTTGCTAATTACTACAATTTGAGTCAACAGGGGCCGAGCTATCGTGGTACGGGTCATAGTACAGGTAGCTCTGGCTTTCCTCCTTTTGCTGCGGAAAGAAATGAAAGTTTTCATGCTGCTCATCAGCAGCCTCACCAGAATCGATATTTCACGCGAGATATGACAACTGCGATGGAGGAACAGGATGGGTTTAAAACATCGTTTGGCATGAACAACAACAACAATTCAATACGTAAGTAAAGATACTTGACCATTGAAAATAGATAAAAAGATTAATGGATATCGATATGTATGTATGTAGGTACAATTTAAATATGTATGAAACAAATTGAGACGAAAGGTGAACTAAATTACAACCCTCTTGTTGCCCTTTGGTCTATGGCAAGCGTAATTGGGGTTCATGTAATTACAGTATAGCACGTGTACGATTTTCAAATAGGATTGTACTTTATATCTTGTTTACGTAGCTCTGCAAAAAGACTCGATTCCCCAACACAACTACGCACAAGATTTTCATACAATTAGTATATGATTCCCAAAGCAAAATGATCTTTTATTCTGATCATACCTTGGAGTAATTTCATATCATATTTTACGTTTTTACGACATGATTGCAGATTCGTACTACCATGACGCAATATGTCAACCCCACAAAAATCCAAAGGAATTGGCAGAGGCGGTAGTGGTTTCGCCAAACGAAAAGGAAACCATATCTGCTGGTGTTGGTAGTGGAGACAAAGTTGTAGTAGCAGCAGATGTTGGTCAAATGGGAAAGATGAGAGACTCTCCTGCCGACTTACCGGTGAGCAAGAAACAGAGCGAAGAAGACGCAGTATCAGAGGCACTCGAAGAGGGAGACGCTCTTAATGGCCCAGCTGACTACTTCCATCATGGCTCAGCTCTACAGCTTCCACCTCAACAACCACGTGATAGAAGTAATGAGTCTCAGTCGGCGATGTCACTTTTAACGAGTAGCGAACAAGAAAAGAATGAAACCGCCACTGCGAGTGCCACTATCTCTGCCGTATCAAGCACTAGTGATTCTGCCATCACCAGTGGCAGTAATACTAGTAATAACTTCAATAACGTAAATTCCTCACCGTCTCCTCCTGTTGCAACTTCAACTTTAGCCCATCAACTTAATGATCGGAATCACATGTCATCTGGCTTAGGTGGAGGAGCATCAGTGCTCGGCAAAGGTAATATGGGGCAAGGAAATGATCATCATCATTATCAGTATAATGCCCAGCAAGATGAGTACCGTCATCCACTTGAGCCGTTGAGGCGGCATCAGGGCACTATTGGCATTGAAACCAGTTTTAATGGTGCAAGGCATCATCAACGTCACCCTTCCTCTCGTCAACAACCACCTTATTTCCCCGTTACTCCTGCCAAAACTCTCGGTGGATGTGGAAATAATAAAATGGAAATGTGTATTTCTTCACCAATCACTTATGACGAGCAAAATAACATAATCGTACCACCGCGGGCAATAACTTCATCATCGCCAAACGGGTCATCATCATCCTCTCCCGCAAACAGTATCATGACTGCGACTCAGCTTCGTAACATGTCCATTGAGACTGGTGGTGGTGGTAGCAAGAAGCTCAGTATGCCAGCTATGATGATCCCTCAGTCCCATCATGAAACCATGCAAAACACATCTTACAGAGTGAATGGAGACATGGATGACCGCTGCAGAAGTCGTAATGGGAGTAGCAGTGGTGGTAGTGGAAGCTATGATGATCATTTTCCAGCTACCGTTTCTCAGGACATGAGTCCAGGTGGATACTCAATGTCCAATAAAAGCTTTTGTTCTGCAGCCGAAGGGGACAGTCCACCCTCACCTTCGCGATTTCATAAGAACGGTGGAGGTGGTCGTGGGGCCAGTAACAATCATCCAGGACAGTTTCAATGGATGAAACATAGCGCATATGGTACAGTGTCATTTAAACACAATTATTTTAAACAATTATTGCACATAACATATTATACTTGCTACTACTGCTTTTGCTCAGAAATTAACCAACGGTTATCAAAATGTCGAGTGCTTTTTACAATCACACAGAGAGTATGCTTTGCATTTTTCATAAAATGAAATAAAACCCACGAGTGCCATAAATCAAGCGCTTTCTGCTTTCCTCCCTGCTCTGCTGAAAATACATGGCTTAGGAGATACCGCGTGTTGTGTAATGCATACTTATTTAGTGTGCCCTTTTGATATTGCGCTTCTACATATTCCCATCACCTTTTTTCTATTTGTGGTTGACTGAACTGAAAACCCCTTTCACTTTTGAGTACTTTATATAAGGCGAGTAAATAAATATCAACCCTTTTTTGATCATCCCTTTTCTTTTTGTACACTAGTGTGTGCATCCTTTTGTTTTCATTTACCCCAAAACAAACTCAAACTTGACTGTTGTCTATATGACTGTGCGTAGACTTGATCATTTTTTTTGTTACATATTGATACATTGAATCAAAGGAACGCCAAAATGTATTGAATATTTAATAGTAATAAAATACTAACTTTCCAGAGAATAAGTTTCAGCTGCATTCATTCTGAGCACGATTTCAGGAGCAGTTCAAGTATTTTGTCGGCATTTTTTAAAAATAATTTTGTTCTACACCACCTACCACCTTTTCAACCTGTTCTCGTAGCTATTTACCCCTTTCTCACTAAAAATTTAGCTTCTTTAGTTTACTCAAGCTTGTTGTATAATTTGACTTTAAGTTTGACGATAGTATCTCCCAAGAAGTTTTTATTTCATTTGATATCTCTCTGAATACTTTAATTGCAATGCTGTGTATTCTCCATTTCTTTCTTTCTGTGTGGCTTACAATCTTGATGCCTTTTTGAAAGCAATGTAATGTAATCTACTGTATAAGACACCTTTAACGTAGTAGATCAAAATCACCCAAAAAACACATATGTATTATCCTCGTATTAATACAAGCTTGCAGAAGTATTAGCAGACTGGCACCCTCCATATTCCAGAGACCAGATGCATGCACCAACTTATCAAAGATAAAAAACATACACGCAAAGTGTGTGAGTTGGTTCATGGTTGTTGTAGTGTGAACCTGATATTGCTTTAGTCATATACACACTCGGTTTTCTTTTTTTGATACCTGTTGTCATTTTGAGAAGTGGAAAAAAGATAAGAGAAAAAAACTGACGGATAGACCTTGAAGTTTAAAACTTTTAGCTGTTGTCCTTTTTGTTCAGAATACAATACAATACATATTTATACTGTATGGTTACAATTGGAAAGAAATCCGGCAAAAGAAAAAAAGTTGCTTTGGTCAAAAAAGTAAGGAACAAAGAGTCCACTGTACTTGTTCGTACACAGTCAAATTGAATCACGCTTACAAGACCAGCAAAATGTGGGTAGGATTTTTTTTGTGATTCAAGCATTTCAAGAAATCGAGTCCAAGAGCTTCATCATCGCGCATATAAATTTTTCCGAGACATGAGCATTTTATGTAATATGTAAATACTTGACAGCGACAGCAACCACCTAGTCAAGTACTCACCTTTTTTACAATGGAGGACCCCATACCTGAGCCAGTTGAGTAGGTATTACGCACATATAATCGCCTTGCATTGCTACTAATGGAAAATGGACAAATATATGTATACATTATTGCTTTGCTGGTATTAAACAGTAAAATTACCCGTTAAATATTTATTTTAGCTGACATACATGCTTCTTTCTACCCATTTTTCTATCCATAGTTTATTCCCTTTTGTAAACATCACTTATTATTACCTGCATGTAAACCTGTAATATATATAACCCTTTTGCTCTCCTGACTGTTTTTATTTTAGCTTTTAGATTAAAAGTCATATAACTTACAAACAATAATGTTTTACAATGGTTGTGGCACCCAATTTTTCATTTTGGATTTTTTTCTTTCTTGATTGACTTTATATGGGTTTCTTTTCCCCTGCATTTACACAATCATGAACAAAGAGTATGCATATAAAGCCCGTTATCCGTATTCCGTATGCAACTATAATGAAAACAACTTACAACAAAAGTTTATACCTTGTCAGGGTTCATTCTTTTTTCTATATTGCTATACATGCTTAAAGTGGTGTTAAATAAAGGGTGCTAGTTTTTAATTTTTATTACGTGAAAATGAGCCTATTAACGATGCTTTGTTTTCTCTCTCTTTCATAATTTTTTAGATGTGTTTTAACAAAAATAATTCATTTCATAGGTGACCCCTCCAACATAAATCCTGTCACGGGAAAAAGAATGCGCCAGACATACACACGAAGCCAGACACTTGAGCTAGAAAAAGAGTTCCACTTTAACAAGTACCTCACTCGGCGACGACGCATTGAAATAGCAAATGCACTTGGTTTGACAGAGAGGCAGATAAAAATTTGGTTCCAGAATCGACGTATGAAAGCTAAGAAGGATATTAAAATTGGCGGAGATGCCTCTGTTGGTAGTAGTAATGGTGGTGGTGGTGGTAGTGGAACAGGAGGAGGAGCAGGTCTTATCCCATTCCCGGGTAACGTTGGGCTTAGTTCACCTAATCCAAGTGTCAGTCAACAAGAAAACCATTCGTTCATTTTGCAACAACAATTTCCACAATTTCATCAGAACCATTCACAGACCCTCAACAACGAGCAATTTGAGCAGTTTGGCGAACAGCTATGTTTGATCCCAAATAAGAAAGAGGAGCATACGAATGACAAAGCTCATCACTTGGGACAAGTGCCGTCTTCACATCATCATCATTCTTTCTTTCACCACTATCCAAGCAACTTGGTTGCAGAAGAACAACAACAACATTATGCTCATCATCATCACGTCAACAAGACGAACGAAAACAACAGAAATGAAGACGTTACCATTACTGCTGCTGTTGTCTCCAAGTCTGAGAATTCTATTAAACGTGATTGTATACAAAATGGAATCCTCAAGGAAAATTTCTTGGAACCGGATTTTCATCGGGAACCGTCTTCAGTTGATTCAGTTACGGTAAAATTTGCAGGGGACCATTCAGATGATGATGATGACGACGAGAGATGGGCATGACCTGACATGTGAATTGTGTCACATGTCAAAAAGCATATAGTAAATTTAAATGCATACTTTTTTCTTCTTGAATTAAATCAGTTTTTTACTATCTTTACAATTAATATTTTCCTGTAGTTTTAAAGTAATTGTGAAATTGTATACATCTACTTGTATTTTTTCAATCTAATTTTTTAAATTTAAGATTTTATTTTCTTCTTTATTTGATGTGAACACAATGAGTACTTATATGGATGTAAGACCTCCCTTGTGCCTCTTGTACTGTCTGCCCTTGAATATATATTTTTTGTATATTATTGGGTTTAGTTTTCAAGTACCTAACGACGTCATTTCGTAAACAAAAACTAAATAGCTATAGAACAATGAATGATTTCTTATTCAAAAGCCTTCTTTTCAAAACAGCACATGAAGTACAGAAATCGTCTGGCGGTATGAAATGGGCGGAGGATACCCACACGCATACAATTTCGGTTATGTCTTTGGTACTCTTGTGTATAAGTATATAGAAATTTCAAATGTTTGAATATAGAATACGTAGAATATTTGTCATAAATGTTATTTGTTATTACATAAGTTTTGATTTATCAGTAATGTCTATTAGAACAATGATTATAACGTTAATTTACAGTAAAACAAAAAAACGTCATTAACTGAAATTCATTTGTCAAAGTTCATAATATCTCTTGTGTATTGTGTGACAGTGTTTACCTCGTTGTCTTACGAAGTCAAAACAGCATATGTATAAAATCATTTAGAATGAACCAATTAATCAGCTTTCTGTTACATTTTCTTGGCATGTTGACCATAAACAGGAGCTTACTAATTTGTCTCGCTTGACCGTAATAAATAAATGCCTTGTACACACTTTCCTTTTAAGTCCTTCTAAGAGCAATAAATTCAACTTGTCCGGCATCCCTAAACATAAAAGATTTATATTGCACCATCATAAAATATTCAAGGTAAATGCAACTTCTTGAAACGACAAACAATGTGATACAAAACAAATTACATGGAAAGTGCAATAATGAGAGATGTTTCACAAATGTTGGGGATTATTTAAGCATGTAAAATAAACTTTGCTCCAGTTTTTCCTATTTCGCTATTGTTGCATACAATAATTGAATACGTATTACGCATTGTACACATCTTTCGAACTACCACCTAGCTTGGTTCATAATAGAAAATTAGATCAACTCTTGTTAGTCATGAAATAAGTTTAGAAGGTGAAGTACGTAATACTAGTCCAAGCGTACTGATAAGATGAACACAGAGCTAGTCAAATGTAATCAGAAAAAAACAGTGGTTATTTGGTCATGTGTTTAGTGCTGTTAATATTAATTAATATATTAGAAAATTGATTGTTATATTATTAATTAAGAGTTTTAATGTGAAAAAGGAAATCACTAGTGTACATATTTGTATTCGAATTTTCCTGTCTGTTATCGTGTCTAAATTTGAGAAAATTGGTGTGCCAAGGTTGGAAATTATGTGTAATTATAATGTGTGATTATTCCCATTAAAAATGATTTCGCAAGTTAATTGGATTTAAAAACCAAGGTATGTATAAATATATTATGAACACTTTACTAGCTTCATTAATTATTCATTAACATAAACGTATAAGCGCCAGAAACATTTGCGTTTGCGCAACATGATCATCACGGGTAATTAAACAGACATAATATTAAACTTACTAAACCTTATAGTTTAAAATCTAATTTAATTCCCATCATTTGTAATACGGAAAAAACCTCACGAAACCTCATGTTTAAATAAAGAAATTGCAGAAAAAACACGAAATCTTCTGTTATCTTCTCTGTTTTGGTTAAAAACATCAATGTCGGCTTCGGGTGTTTCAAGTTATGGCATGATAAATTCAGTCGTCAACAATTTTTCTTTAAAGTCATTCACTTGCAAGGAAAGCGCACATAATATTCATGTTTCTTTACTTCTAGCCATCTGCGTTCTTATATCTACCTATCTATGTAGTTGTTTTATAGAATGAGACCAAATAACCAAATTCGTCGACCCAAATGGCCGACCACATCATTATGGTGGCCTGCGTATGATGATAGGTGACATATTTTTGACATTTGTGGGTGGGTTATAATGCGATACCATATTTCTTTCCGTTCTTTATCCCAACATTTTTCTTATTCTCACACACGTTTATACATATTATGATGATATACCTATTCATTCATAGAAACAGCACAAACATATTCAAACAAATGCAACTCATTGGATTTGGAGATTTACGAAGAGCATGGTACTGGTTTTTGTACTGTCATTCATTGTCAACATTATTGTTATACAAAATTTCAAGTGAAAATCTATCGATTTTGCTCTCTCCTTTTTCCATTCGATCTCTTGCTGATAATGGATTGCATAGCGCAAATGTATCAAAATGGTACGATGCATACATAATTTTCAATAAAGATCAGAAAGGAATGATAATGAAAAGAGTGGAAAAGAGAAGAGATTACAAGACTATCTGATGAAAAGCGGATGATGCTGTGGTGGCGCACTGTCTGTTTCTACTAAATCCTGAGTTCATATAATATTTGCTACACATAAAGCTATATGTATATTTAGACTACTGTTTTCTCATTCATAGCTTCCACACAACTACCAGTAATAGATATATAATTTTTTGGGACAAAAAAGGAAGCAAGTTGTTCTATCACATCGTGTATCTAACTTCCTCTTCTCTCTGACTAAACATTAACCTCAAAGTAGCATGCATTTTGGTTTTTGGGTTTGCTTTTTCCTGGATACATCTCTTTGGCTTGCTTCAGGCTTTCTTTTGATCCACTCCTCTTCTTTTACACACTCACTTCGGCGTTTCTTTTGCACGTCTGTCTCCCTCTCCGTCTCATACTACTACTTTTACTACAACTACTAGCGCAATCCATTGCTGCACAATACTGCTTTCAAACCGGGTAACAAGGAAAGACCGGAACTTGTTTAAGTAAAGCGGGACCCAACATTCATCAATCACTATGCGACTCTCTGCTGACAGACAGCTGAAATCCATTAATTACGAATCTTCTCCCCGTCCGACATTTCGTCAACAATGCCACTGCTCTCTCGCTATAAACGCATATAACGCCAAATAAAGCATAGCCGAGTGTTCCACAACTTTCATGTACTTGTGTGTTTTTACTAGTCCTCCCGTAATCTCACTACTACAAATATACACAGAAATTCAATAAAGAAGATATTTTACAAATACTCAGGGAGTACAACACTGAAACTACATTTTTATATTCTTATATGCATGTACATTTTCGTTTCACTATTGCAATTTCGGCTTTCAACGCAGATCAAACAAAGGAGACGTAAATACATCCCAGCCACGAGTTTTGTAAGTAGATGTTGTTGTAAAGTAGTTTAGTTGCTAAAAGTAAGCTCGACAAACAACAAAATAACACACTCTCAGGGACTATTGGAAAATGAAAAATAATGTTGATGAAGTTGTTAAAATTGCAAGAGCATGTCTTTTAGCTCAAGCTGACAAGACTGCTTTAGTCCCTTGGATCGTTGCAGCTAGACTTTCTTTCCTTTCCTGTTAGACGTGATGCAATATGATTTAAATCGGAAAGCAAAGCTATTCTATTTTGAAATTGTAAATCCTGAAAACGTTCTGCTAAATACATCAATATTCCTGATTTTTTATAACTGTCAATAAATTCCCTGCTTATAGGTAGAAGTATCCGGTTGGTAATAGATTTGTGAAAGCCAATATTCAATATTATTGCAGGTCATGCAATGTCAGCAAAAGTCAACAGCACTTCTGTTCAGCTAAAATATACATTTAGTCTTTTCATACTAATTGGTAGCTTGATTACTAAATATGTACATATATACGCCCAAGTACGCAGTAATTTCCTCCAATTTTGAAGCATTATCATTACATGTATATATCTCATCAACCCTGTCGCTTTCGGCTTTCCTGATCATAAAACCTTTCATCACTTATTTTACTATAATTGGGCAGAAATAAATTATTGTAATAGCTGACTGGACAAAAAAATGCTTGTTCTTTGTAGCTTGTACCTATTATGCTATGATTACCAACACTCTGATATTAACTCTTGCCGCCTATATAAATGTTTGTGTGTCCCACAAGTAGGTACATTGTATGTACCCCGGTTACCTTATATAAATTATCTACTAAATTGCTTACCGTTTGTGTCGACATGTTGCGGATAAAAAGCCATTAAGTATGGCTTGCAATATGTGTTAAGGATGATGATGATGGTGAAAAAAAGACAAACAAAAAAGTAGCCGGGTCGAATGCTTTATTGTTGTTGTAACACAAGTCTGACTTTTTTATGACTCTTGTTTTATTGCCTATTTTTTGTTCTTTGCTACCTGTACGATTTACATACATTCAACTTCATTGCTCTCCTCCGGTGTGTGGTGGTGTTGTCCTGTCATACAATAATGTGATGATGAGACAGTAGTGGTAAAAGACAAACCACACGGTTCAGTTATTTGGGAAGATAGAAAAACATAAAACATTTTATCTGCATGTAGTGTGGTGTGAAGAGCATGGTGTTTTTGTTACAATAAAATGAAACGCTAACAAGTGTTACTCTTCTAGTATCGGAGTGCATCACATAAATTATGATACCGCAGCAGTGGTGGTCGTGATGGTGGAAGCCCAGTAGTGGCCAAGTGTCATATATAAAATCCAGCCAGCCCACCACCACTCTTTGATGACAGTTCATTTTCATGGATGACTTGTAAATTTTGTCCTTAGTTCCTTAATTGTTCCTAACCGCCTCCGTAACACATTAGACATGCCATTATTTACTAAAGGTAAAAAAATAAAGCATTGATATTCAATTCAAGGCATATTGAAACTGGAAGAAATTCAAATTGAACAACGGTGAAAATTTATGGTAGTGTTTATTTGACATTGAACTTTATATGATCTTCTATTGATATATGGAGTAAAAGTTGTTGAACGTGGAATTTTTTTTCTACTGAACTGGTTTTATAAAGGGAAAAGCTTTTACAAAGAGTGTGCGAAAGAACATTACATATAATTCTCTCATAAAAGAAAAACATTCTACGGAAGCTACGAAATGTACCCCTCTTCTTTCACTTTTGATTATAATAAGAAAACAAGTAAAGAAGTGAAATGTTATGGAATAACCAATAACCAGCCAACATATAATTACTTAACCCCATCGATTATGGTAGGGGAGAACCACCAATTCGGATATCCATTTTTGATTGTGTATTTTGGTATGTGCTTCAACAAGCCTAGAAATGCATACTTAATATTATTACATACATACATAAGAATGATCTGATGCACTATGCAATGTGTTTCTTAGTCTATGTATGAATGAAACTCAAGAAAGTGTGATACTTTTGTTTTTTTATGGCTGATGTTTTAAGAGATGATTATTGGAATACCCTGCATGTGATATCGTTGCTCAGCGTATAAGATCTAGTTTTCTGTTCACTTTACTTGATGGATTCATCTCCCCATGCATGCATGTCACAATTTTTGAAATGCTTTTCCGTGATTGTGAAAGACCTTGTCAAGTTCAATCAAAAAAATCATATATACACGGTTTTGTATGTATGTCGTGTGTTTTTATTTCATTAGATAAGATCATTTACTAACATCGAAAATGAGAGTTTTTCTTTTCCAATACACAAAATAACAAAGCATCTTCTTATCCGCACTTGTAAAGCTTGTAGCAAATTTTATTGTATGCACATTTAATTTTTATATTTTTACTTCAAATCTTCTTATATCAGTAACATCAACATATTCATATTCATGTTATTCAAACTTGAACCTTATATAACATCTCAAAGTAATTAAAATTCTGCCACTTTATTTACATCGTATTTCAATTTTGCATGATTCATGTAATCTTTTATAAACTCATCATACAAAATTAAACTTTTTATAAATTAAAACTGATAAATTAAAGTAAACTAACAATGAAACATACTTAACGTATATGTATTAAATCTAAAGTAAGTGGAAATTTTTTTTTTTTCAGAAATCTGTTCAATTAAATATGTCCGATTAGCTATACTAACTTTAGTATATTTATTGATTAATAGGGTATACACTCACAAAGTTTTGCAAACTAAATTCAAATCACGAAAAACACCAAAACACTAAACACTAAAAACAGGCTATTTAACGAGTTTTAATAAAATTAATAATACTAAATCAAAAGTTTCTTACTGGAAATAAGATTTTTATGATTTAAAATTTTACTAGTGTTGACAACAATAAATATTAACAGATTTTTTTTTGTATTTGAAATATTTACTATATTGCTTACCAGTCGTGAAAAATTTCTCTTATATCTTAAAGCCTCGCTATTTTCAAATTCAAGGGCCCACCAAAATAATTCAACTGCTAACATTTGTGGTTATCTAGATGCAAGTATGCAAGTGTTAGAGTGATACCATGCAATGTCGTTTTTGCTTTGTTTCATATTATTCCCATAATCTTGTACAAAACTAGAAAAGTATTGCGCACTATACTGTAGGATTGGCTAAGGGTACAATCACATGGCTCAAGCAAAAAGTCCATCCTCCGATAGCTTCTCTTCTCCATTCATCCTTTTTACATAGAGAAGCATACATACTTTTCCCTTGAATTGTTGTTGTGATTCCAATTCCAACAGTTAAACTAACTCACCATGCTCCATTCCACCACCACACAGGCAACCTAGCAGGGAAACTAGAATAGGAAGCATTTTCCCTACACGACAAGGACTGCTCAACTGTCTTTTTTCCTATGTGACGAGCCGATGAGCGTTTTCTTTACTTCCTTCCACCTCGCCATCCAAGGCAAAATGCTGGTTACCAATATGCCCCAAAAAGTGATCTGCTTGCTACTCCGTGCTTTCAAATACTCCTTCGTAATAATGTTATGCACACATACGTACATCTCGTGTACTTCACTACGTACATCTTATATAATATGCATAGGACATGTAATAGTAACGCAAAACGCAACAGTAACATGTTTCTCTGCGTAGTAAAAATAGTGTTTTTGTGATGTGAGTATATACATTGTAATGCTACCAGAGTGTTTCTCAGCACATTATACATCTCCTATACAAGTAAACATAGAGTTTGTGGAGTCTTTTCTTTTTTCTCTACTGTGTTATTGCTAACATTATTATTATTTCATGAGTTAAGGCAAACCGGAGGAATAACCGTCACAGGGAAAAAGTTGAAAGCTAAAAGGATATACAAGAGATGTTTGGTAGTGGTGTGTGTCTCTGTGTACGTATCTAGCATATTATAAAATTGTATGAAATGTTATGCATACGGGAAAAGAGTTTTTACAAACGTTTCACCAACAAAGCTTAAGCTAAAACGCACTCAGCTCAGTTCATGCCGCAAAGTATTTTTTGGTAAATGCACTATTAAAAGTGTGCCAGCCACACATAAAGTTTATGTACTAAAGAGTGTGTATAATATGAGCGTCTCATGATGTACAAAAACCAAAAGAAGCGGACCAAAAGCACATTGAATTGGTTTTTCCCACATAGCAAAACTCACCTCTTCTTCTCTGATTATGTATGATGATGTTGGTTGGTCGTGGTAACACTGCTACTTTGTTGGTATATCAGCAAGAAGTATCCCTTGCCTTGCCATCATTGCTGCTTACACTTACATTGCTGGCAGTTGCAGAAGTGCCATCACCGTCAGAATGATGATGATCATGATCATCTCTACATCATCAGGATGAAGCAAGTGAGTTTACAGCTATAATTCATTGAAATTACGTCAAATACACACAGTTCGCCTCTGTTTGGTTCGGAGGAGACATCGAAGAGAAAGTCATTCGACGTTTGACTCGCAAAGGCTCATGACCACTTTGTCTTGTAATGGTGTGTACTTACCAAACTGTAAAAAATCATAATAGCCCAATGCATGCAGAGTGTCAATTATCAAAATAGCCAAAATTAAAATTGCAGTTTTTGAAAGAATTAGTTGCAAATTATAGTCACTAAAATTTAAAGAAAAAAATTTGACTTTTCCAAGTATAGTAATTTGTTCAGTCTTGTGGCGCTCTAGAAAAATCAAAAATCTACATCCAGGTGTAAAGATAAAAACACTAATTTGCAAATTAATAAGTGAAAATAATTTTATTTGTGCAATCAAAAGGAATCTTTTAAAACTGGCATTATTTTATGGCTTTAAAAAATCAAACAGTGAAAAGAAAGCATGTAGAAACATGACACAGTAATATCTCATGGACAGAAGAGAAAAAATGTTTGACTTTAGTGAATATGCAGAGATTCATTGAGCCGCAAAAAATGATTCACGTTTCTCAGTTGTGAAACAGCTCTTTCCGGAGACTGTTCTTCTTTACTCACATAGAAAGAACCAAATATACATGCATGGAGAAGTGGTGCATGCATTGCCATCACATCATTTTTACTCAGACGACATGTTCAAGCAAGCAAGTGAGTAAAGGTGTGAGGTGGAGAGCAAAATAAAAAGAAGGAACGAGAAAGGAACATCTGTTCAGTTTTGTCCCATTCCGGGAAGTCCATGTGCTTCGTGAAGACTTTTCCTCCGGGTTTTCTGCAAGTTATACGATAGAAATGTCTCAATCACCAAATTTGCTCGTTTCTGCTATCGAATTGGAGTAATTTGTTTGGTGATATGTTGAAAGGGATGAGAAATTAGAAAAATCTCACTTTCCCCCGACATCCTCATTTCTTCATATTAACAAAGCTTGAAGAGCAAGTCAACTTACATGAATGATTACAGCTCACAGCTCTGCTTATTTTGTAGTGGAATTCGTGTCTAAACTAATTTAATTGGTTTTAAAACAGTTAACTCTTATGAATTTAACTGAATTTCTTATGAAATAAAAAAACAAAATGAATTTTCTGACACCTGATCGTGATTTCCGTAAGAGCATAATACTGTTTCAGTGCAGTTTTCCCTTATCGTAGTCCATCACATCATTGATGTCAGCTTTTACTACATAAACTTTAGTGAAACAAATAAACGTTTTAATTACTGAAAAGAATATTTAACTGTTACACTGAGAAAGTGCAAAAATGAGCTCTTACCAGTTTGTCAATTCATTGGCAGCTTGCTACAATGGATCTCGTGGTGGGCCTGACCCCAACGCCACAAATGACTACTACCCCGGTGCACCAGCAGCGTCAAGTGCTGCTGGTGGTGGAGGAGCTGCTGGGTCATCTTATCCAAACTGTTACTCACCTGCTACCGCTGCTCAGGCTAATTACTACGGCGGTTCCCCAACTCACCATGTGACAAACTTGTCAAATGGTTCCGACTACAGAACAAACGCTCCTCCTGGTCTCAACGGTGGTTCAGTATTACCTCTTACCAGCTCCCTAACAAATAACCCCAGTTGCAAATACGCATCCCCCGCACTGAACAATAACAATAGTACTACAAATAACAATAACTCTGGTGCAAACAACCCTACCAATATTGTGTCAAGTGGGGGAGGGAGTGGGGCAAATGCGAGTGCCGTTGTGGCAGCCGCAGCTGCAGCAGCAGCCCTTGTAGGACTTGATACTGGTTTGGCCAACTGTGGCTCACCGCAAGATTTGACCACAAATAGTAACGGCTCATCAGCATCCAGTTCCGTGTGCAGTACCCCCAGAAGTCCACCTCTGGGCAGTGGGGGAAGCAGTACCGGAGGAAGAAGTCAGAATAGCCAAAATTCGCAGTCAAACTCTTCACATAATTCCACAAGCCCTAATTCAAATAATGGCACCCAGAGTCAATCAGGGAATACCAAAGGATCATCGGGAAATCCACCGCAAATTTATCCCTGGATGAAAAGGGTTCATCTAGGTCAAAGTAAGTTCGTCATTATTTGATAGTGTCATAAGTTTTTACGATACATTCAAACTGACTTACAAGTACATACAACATATGAAAGTAGTGTATATATTTACTAGAGACAAAATTTAAAAATTACATTGCATTGCATGATTTTCATTTCAAAAAAATTTAACATTATGAAAGATGTTGAATCTTAGAAAAAAATTCGTTAAAATGATCTCATTAGAAATGAACTTGAAAACCCCCATGACTGCCATTTGTACTCCAGACGCACATTTCACGCTGAACTTGACTCTTCATTTTTAAAACGTGATATATCCTTTATTTTTGTAGGTACATGTGTAGACATTTGAAAGGTCCCTTCGTATTTATAAACACTGTTCTCTAAAGAGAAAGAAAAGTCATCAGGAACACGACAAGGGCTTACAATAAGTCATAAAATAGTTTTGTAATATGATTATTACTATTACCCGTTGAAAATATTAGAATAAGAATACCAGATACTTGAGAAGGAGTGAAATATATATTTTTGGTAAAAGAAGGGCTTATTCTGAAAAGCACATGCATAATAATAAGGAAGCCAGAGACACCCTGTCGGTTGTAGTTGCATAATAGTGTATATAAAAGTTACAATCATCCTCCCCCATATACTCTTAACAAGAAGCCACGAGTATCACCACATATGCCCCATAAGGCTCAAGGCATTGGCTCGTAAATCTTATTTTCGCCCTTTCAAGTCAAAACCTTCTTGTTCTTGTGTGTGTCTCACTTATTTACTCTTCCTTTCCGTACGCACACACACATACAACACAACATAAAATTATCATTCTAATTTCTCGGATTTATATGGAACCAAGGCCTTTTGTGTACGACGGACCCTCCTGGGTTCAATGTCACAAATCCTTGCTACAGTTTTCAACGACAGAAAGCTCTTTGGTTCATTTCATTTTAAAGTATTAATCTTGGCCATTCATTTTACATTTTTCAGCATTTTTGTTTTAAAAATGCAAACAATATTGAATGTTTTTGCAATGTAGTTAAAAATAATAATTATTTCGGGTTTGAGCTGATTTTTTACACAAATTAGTTTGACATATTATGCTTCATTCAAGCTTAGCTTATGTCATATATTTTCTGATGAGTTCAGTATACTTTTTTATGAAATCCAATTCAGCAAGAAACATAAATAGATGGAAAATATTTCTGTTACTTTTATGACTACTTGTGTCGATAATTGATTCGAAATTTTCTTTTGATGTGCATTGAAGAATTTTGAAATTGAAACGTTTCGTTCAAATCGGTGGTCCACAGAACAGAAAATTTTATTTATGAATATAGATACTCACAACGTAACGTAGGTATGTATATTCTAGACTTCTGTGCATCATTCACGAAAGTTACCAATGGACGATGAAAAGATGTTAAAAATCAACAAATTTTCTCACGAAACTCGGTGGGTAAATCATTGACTAAAGAGTAGTGGTGTCAATTTACAGACTTTGAAATGTTTCAAATACATACCATTTTAAGAAATATTTATGGTTAATATGTAAGATACTAATGTTACAAACTGAAATGTCTTGTTTTTACGCCGTCATCAGTACAAAAACGAGTTTGGGCATTAAAATTAAATTAGTGATTACAGCAAATTAATGTAATTTCCTCTTTATTTCTAACAATTGGATTCATTATAAAAAAGGCAGCTTTAACCAGTACAATTACATTGGGTGGCAAGCCTAAAACCAACAAGTCAACTCATATTTGATTGGTGACACAAAACCTATAATTATGTGGATGAAAGAAGGTAGTGCTATATGTACTTCAGTGGGTGGGCAATTGTAGTTAGCTGCAGTCACTCATCGCTTTACTTTTCCCATTCACATCATTCCCAACTTGTCTCTTTTCTGCTATTAGTTCAATTATAAAAAATAATACGATGACTATAATGGAGTTACTTGAGTTGCAACAAGGCACAAAGCGCAAGTGTCTATATTTTTTGTACTATAATATTTCATTCGTTATATTCGCCAGCATAAACAATGCACATTGAACAACAGACATGGACATGACTTCACTCTGGGGGACACGACCAACCAAAACCAACACATAACGACATCGAATCGAGTTTTACAAGCTTGTTGTTTAGCAGCTCAACAATAGTAAAAATGCCATATTAGGAATGGAGGAAAAAGCTTTAAATGCGTCCAGTCACATTTCATGTCTGTGTTGTTGCGTTCACTCTGTTAGATGACGATGATGATGGCATGCTAGTTGATTGCTCTTTAAGAACTGGTTGGTTTTTTATGTATGACGATGTTGGTTCGTGGTGTTGATGATGATGATGATTGTTAATAGTATGTTCCACCACCATCATCAAAAGTAACACTAACAACTAATATTATACACCATGTTCAAGCAACACCAATACCACCACCAGCACCTCTACAATGAGCTAGATAGACATCAAAAATATGAAAAGGAGGCAGGCCAAAAAAAACTTTTAGACTTAAACTGACTGATTGTTGAGTTCATAGTAACTCCTGCTGCTTAGTTGGTTTGGTGGTGAGCAAAAGGAACATATATGAATATGAATACAAGAAAGAAACATGACTATAAAGATGGATTATCTCACCGCAAAATCAAATGGGTTGGCTTAACTGCTTCACCAACAGCTTACAAGCTTACCACCATCACCACCTACTTTACTAGCCAACACAAGTTCTATTTAGCAAATAAACGATAAACTATGTTTAAATATATTAAATATGTTTTCATATCATAATATCTTCACACTCATACATTGCATTACAATAATATACTACTTGTCATATAACGAATTTATATGCATACAAAAGTCATATATGTATATTTGTCTAGCAATCAGAAACAAAGGGATAAACCTGCTATTTGCCAGCGGGCAGTGAACAAAGCAGCAGGAGAATCTCATAAAAATTATTCTGTGTACTTTTCCTTATTTACCCCAGTAGACCTCATACAAGCATGTAGACGTTGTAGACTCATAATAATACAAATAAAACATGCATTCCAAAGATAAAAACTATCTTTGGTGTGTATCAAACAGGTGTACAATTTCCTTTTTATGCAATCTCGAATGCCGCAAACGCTAACTATTCGCTTTTCGTTTGAAACTTTATCTGCAGAGATACAGGTATGTACCCAATCAGGAGATTGATTTTCCAGTGAATATATGAATAATTTATATTGGAAATTTTTAAAATCATTCATTGGCAGTTATTGAATTAGAAAACTCCATGTTTTGTTCAATTCGGACAGGTTAGTTCAATTTATAAAAGATTTCAACGAGCTTCTTCAAAATGTAAAAACAATTTTTAGAACTAGAAATCGTTTCAAGTTGCAGAGAACGATAGGATAATAATGCGTATATCAAAAAATGAAATAAACTTTTTATCAGAAAGTACTAGTAATAGTAATAGTAATGGCTATGAAGCAGCTGATTCCAAGATATTAGTCTTATCACGTCAAAAAACTACGTATTTATTTATACATGCCTACATACGACTATACAAATTTCAGAATAGGCAAATGTGTAAACGCTTCAGACTAAATTCAATTCTGAAATAGGTATGCACAAAATATAATTTTCACGTTGTGCTTATATAGGTGGCTTGGCTATGTAGTGTTTTGAAAAGTAGTAGTGCTTGTAGTAGTAGGCATGAAGGGAAATCATTAATTTTCTTGAAAGAACAAGAAAAATTCATATAAATTCCGATTCGTATACATTACATGCATTATGGCATGTGAAAACAACACTTCACAAGAGAGAAACCTTGTGTGAGGTCTTGTATCCTTTGGTACACACACACATACACACGTAATCATTTATTTGCCGAGTGATTATGATGATGATTAGGATTAGAATGTTGTTTTACTTGCTTAGTTGATATTATACTAGCAAAAAGGTGCACCTCAGTAATAAATCGTCGTTAAGAATCCCTTTTTAGCACATCAATATTTTACAGCAGCAAGCTCTGCTCTAGTGTTAGAAGAGGTCTTGACTTTTTAAACCTCTCGTCAACTTTTGCATGGCAGATTAATAGAAAAAAGTACACCATGCCGCAAATATTAATTTTCATTTCATTTTAGCAACCACGTCAAAAGAAAAAAATTGTAAGCATGCCTATAAGTGTTCGTGATGAATATACAATATTAGTAATCTATTTTATGCATGATTTTCATATTATTTGATCGCGGAGAGGGATAAAATCTTTTGTAGCTCTGGTTGTTGTGAATGAGAAAGGTTTTAGATACAAAGTCGTGATAAAAATTGAGAGGGTTACTGGCTTGACTTTGTTTCATATTACTAAAAAGGAGTTTCAGCAACACCACAGCCGTAATAATACAGCAACAATAAAATAATGATTGTTATTATTATTTCATTTTCATGGCATTACCAACATACCACCTACCTCTGCACTGCTACTTGAACTGTTGTTTGGTCTTCCACTTAATCATTTTCATAAGTTGACTTTTGCTGCTGTAAATCTACTTGTTAGGAAAATGGCACTACTACTTTAATAATAATAATACTATTATCATTGTGTACTCTACTACAACTAACAGTTATAGAATAATCAAATGAGCAGCAGCAGTTTGAGCCAGTCAGTCTCACTCGTCTCATATGACAGACAGGCCAACGTGATTCATTGCTTATGTAACGTAGACCACATCAAAAACATTATCTTCATCTTTTCTCTCTTCGGTCTCTTCTTTTTTCTCCAAACACAAACGAATCTAATAGAAAAAAGTAGGCAGTCCAGTAGTGGAACAGCAAATGCAGTTCCAAAACCTGGATTCTGTTCTGTAACACGAAATACCACATATTTTTTATATCATATCATGTCATATCACACTCATATACATATTTTTTGTGTTAGTATTAATCTGTAATAATAACAAAACTAATAAGATAATAATAACAAGAAAATATAGTGTATCATGCACACAAAACGTGAATTCTTAATTTTTCCATAAAAACATTTTTACCGAAACGGACCAAGTTTCTTTTTACGAAAGCTTAACTTGTTACAACAACAAAAACTAACCCCGCAAAGTTAAAAACAAGCAACGATTCTTAAGATGTTTAAAAATCATTTTCTATTGTTTTATGTATATACACTTGTTTAAAAAGTCATCATTGTATACATTATATTATTATGCCAATTAAAATTTGAAATCTCAGCATCATTTTTTATAGACTTTAAAATGGATTTTCTGAGCATATTTACTGGATGTATTTACAAGTGACATTGGCAGAGGATCTAAACCTTTGATCTTTTAAAGGGGTAATTTAATCTAATATGAGCTGCTATTACCACTGCTGTTAAATGAGAAACAATGATGGTGGCATGCATGGTGTATGGTGGTGGGTAAAAGTAAGTGTATCCAACATCTTCCCCGTAGATATGCTCCATGTGAATCACAGTAACCTTGTTTGTATCATATTTTATAATCTTTTTCTGAGTCTGAGAAACAAGGTAGCCGCGCCGGTTCACATGTGCTGCACAGACGTTTTCATTTTTTACCATACCATCATCAGTAATGTATAGCATGTATTTTGTAGTTATCAACATCTAGCTTTTACTTTGTGATGTTCCGGTATTCTTGTGTGACGCATTACTTCTTACCGGTAGAAAAAAAATAGTTTACATACCTAATCACTTAAACATTGGTTTGTTCAGTGTAAATGATTAAATTTCATAGTAATTATAAAATGTGATCATAAATACTTAATTCACTATAACTTTTAATTTAATTATCACCGAGATTTTTCTACGTTATTAAGAGAGAAGCTGAAAGCTGGCTGGGAAATAACATCCAATCCACAGGATCTATATAACTGCATAAAAGACTGGCCGTCGGCTTTCAAATATCGTAATCAAAGTTATAGGATAGAACGATAATGATATACTCATTGCCCATGAATGCATTAGAAGTAAAGAACCCCTTTCTGGTCTCTTCCGATTCTTCTAAATAAAAAAGTCAGGGAATCTGAAATTTTAATTAATTATTGCATGTCAAGTACTCAACTCATGTTTTCTCTGTTCTGTTTTGTAATCCGAATTTGACTTCTCTTTGCTCCTTTTTGTTTGGTTACTTACGTAGACATAACTTGTGTATAACGACCAAGGTATGGGTCTCATGCACTTTTTCTGTTCTGTTGACTGACACATTCCACTTGAATGAGAAAAATGCGAACATTGTGAGTCAGCTTAGAATACATGTCACCGCAATTGCAACAATCATTCATTTTATTGGACTACTTTTCATTGCTTTCCTTTTTGCATAATGATTTCGATAACTGAGTACAGTTGCCACTAATATGTTAGATCTGATTATTGCAATGCATCATGCATATATTTTAAATTAAACTACTCCTGAAGTCGTTTTGGTTGGTGTATGCTATCAAATGCAGCCAGTGTCGCTGTTAAGTAAAGTCTCTGACTGTATAACCCACCGGATGAAAGGGTTGCTAACAATTGGTAGCTTTTTATGTATAAATTCATTGGGAATAAAATGTAATAAAAGCTTACAGTATTTTTTTTGATATGCGTCAAATGCATAATAAGTAGTCAGTCAGCATAAACCAGACCAGACTAATGGACGGTGGTGGTAACTGATAACAAAAGCATCTCCTTGGCTGAGAGTAGCGTTGTTGGTCACACTTGAGTGATTGATTGGTGTCGGGAATCCCTTCCGCTAACAACTATCAATCCGCATTTTTATTTCTTGATGAAAATAAGCACACTTTTTTACTTCTTGCTTCACGATAAGCATTTTTTAGTTGGGGGTTGGGATGCGCTAAATTTACAAATCGAATGACATTGTAAAAGGGTTATAGAGTACAAAAGTAAAATAATTTATTGTTAAATCAGCAAGAATGGAGAATTTAAAATTTTAAATGACCTCCACACATTCATGATCATATCAAAGTGTAAAATAGTTGGAAATCCGTCAAAGCAGCGTAATACGAACAATGACCAACGATTAAGTTCTCATTGTTTTTACCCTTTTTGATTCTGTCTGCGGTTTGTGTTTGGGAATTCCCATACCATAGGCCATAGATCTGTGTATATGGAATGATTACGATGTATAGACAGAGTGTTGGAACAAATGAAGATCTTACAACTTGCGTGTAAAATGTTTTCATCGTGTTACATAGTTGATAGAACATATCTACGGAAATGTATACATGTTTTATAGTCCATAAAGTTGTTATTCAATTGGAAGACACGCTTTAGCTTCACAGCAAGATTTTTTTGGCTCTCTGCGTTTTCATTTTGGTTGAATGCTTCAGAAGAAGGAAGGAAGAAGTACAGTGATTGCAAGCAGCTGAAGCCAAGGTAAAGAGAGACGATGAAGACAAGGCATAAGAAGAAGAAAAAATATTTCGTTATTTCTGAGGGTCGTCAGTCAGTAAATAACAAAGTTTTAAGACAACTGCTTGCAGAAAGATAGAAAATGGTATATTATCATATTATCAAGTCACTTATTATAGGCTACTTCCGAGTATAATGCGATATGATACATGCATATATGAAATGCATACATCTTATGAACTTTTAAATGTAAGTATGTACTATGTATGTAGATGAACTTGTGCATAGTGGCTTGTAACGATTGAAAGACACTCTCAAGAAGAAAAAAATCTTCCAAGAAGGTCTCTTCGTAAATGCACATATCATCTTCGTAATATGGGCCTCTGTGGCAGCAGAGAATTTGATTTTGACTTGACTTGAGAAAAGAAAGGTTGATGGCAGATGAATTCAAATTTCAAGACAAGAAGCTCTGACATGTGTTCTAAAACTGAATATGTCGTAAGTATAGGCGAAGTAGTAAAGTAGCGTAAAGACTGACTAAACATCATGAATCATGGGGACAATGGTCAATAGATTTTGATCAGTACTTTGTGGCACGTTCTTGTTCGCTTAATTGAGTCAGGCTTACTGTATTATTATACCTCAATTTGTTGATACCAATGAATAAAGATGAGAGTAATGAAGACATACAGAAGTATTAAGTATCGTAAATTTGGTAATTTTTTTGAATGCTTAAAAGCAAGCTACTGTATATGTCAGTATCTTTTTGACACAAAATTGAAGTTCTGTGTTTAGTATAGCGAACATTATATATCTTTATACTTTTCTACGTATTTTACTTTGAACTTGAACATACATCTCAACAAAGAGGTTAACCTAAGATAAATAGATTAGAGTACAATTTTCTGAACTAATTCATAAATTTTGTACAATTAAACAAATTACTAGCTTGATGATCTTTGCGACATTTTGATAAATATTGCATAGCCGCTTGATTCGGGCACGGTAAGTGATAGTTGGCAACAGGTGGGCAATAAATTACTAATCTCATAAAAATATATCAAACTAGGCAAGAAGTGGTATGTGCTGTACAAGTACATTATTTGATGATTACGTGTGCACAAACGTAAAAAAAGAACAGTACAACGGGCAATGAGACATGTTCGTTCGAACTTCTGTCACAAATAATCTTGACAAGTGTTACACAAACTATTCCATATGCAGTACAAGTACAAAATGGGTGTATAGTATATAAAGCATAAAGTAAAGATGCATTATTTATTTTATTGATCCCTATAAAACAATTAAATTCGATTAGCTTTATCTGATCATTGGAGTCGCTTTCTTTCTGGTACGTATATACAATATCAGCTTACCGAACATAAAAGGTTACGCCTTTGGGGCAATCTGCAAATTCATTCTTGATTTACTAAGAATATTATTCAAGCTAACGCAAGATTTTTTTCTTAACGCAAAAGATTCTTTCTAACCTGCTGAATGAATACATATTCATGAAAGCATGCATACGGCTGAGGAACCAAGCCTGTGATTGTGATCATCACAATTTTTTTTACCCTAGTCAAAAGATGACGTAAAAACTGAAACAAAGAAACCTTTATGCTGTTTTTATTATTTGTATTTCTCTCAAGAAGATTCCTTACAGCCCGGCTAAAAAAATATGCAGCTGACATGTTGACATTTTGACAGTTGTCAAGTCCTGTCAATCTGCGCGAACGTTGTGGGCAGCTTCAATTTTCGGTTACATACCACACCAATATTCAATCCCTACATATGTGCATGCTCATGTTTAAGAAAAATGCAAATACAAATTTATTTCCTCGTAAAACTAGAAGGGAGGCTTGCAGTGTAGTACTGAAATGCATGGTGTTGAATTCGTTGAACTAAAGTATTTTCGGTTGTCTTGCAATCTGCTTGAAGATGAAGAGCCCATATAGTAATTAATTTCTAAGGTATGCTAAATGTTTAAGAAATAATTTGCGACTAATATTTCGATTTAGAAAATTCACGAAGCTGAATATATAGCTACTATAGAAAATCTTGGGTAATTTTAAATCATGAAAGCTATATTTTTCTCTCTTCCATTTTCCCAAACAACCGATAATAATTATTTTCTCATTTTTCACCGGAAATTGACAGTCGGGCTTTTTCTCCCTTTTTCCACAAAGCTTTTCAGCTTTTGTCCGGGTGGATTGCGTAGCCTAACCGTATAAAGTAGGGAAGTAGCTCAAAAACTTGTCAATGCGGGTCTCTCCTATGATGAAACACATCCCATCCCACACGAATACGCTCAGTTTAGTTGTAGGAGTATAGAATACAGTCCTTTGGGAACAACCTGCAGCAGTACGACATAAAATGCACAAGCGTACTTTTATGATATATGTAGATATACATGCATTCTGTTTACCCTGACGTAATTGAATCCTTGCATTTGAACTCTAGAACACGTAATAGAAAAAGCAGCTATTATACAACACCACCACACCACAATCATTTTTGGCCTTGTAAAAACAACGATTTTACAATGTAACTATTCACATTTTCAGCATTTTTCACATCAGCCGTTCTCTTTATTTGGGTTTTTTCTTATAAGGTTTTGTTGTTGTATGTGTGTGGTTGCACAATATATACATGCACACATCATTCCCGTATCGCATAACTTATCGATGTACCTATTTTCATTCATTCGCTTGTTCGTTTTACCATCATCATCAGAGTCGTCAACGTCATCGGTTTTTCTGGGAGACAATGAATTAAGTGCATCCGGAATTGTAGGAGAAACCGGCACCCCTGGAAAAAGAGACCATGCATTGCATATTGCATGGAAAACGTTTCATCAAACAATACAAAGGCATCCACTTACTTGCGAACATACAGGCAAAATGCTTGTTGTTATGCTCCGCTCCCACTTCTCTCTCCTGAGCTGCTCGCCCTGAATAAATTCTTTTGGCACTTGTGTTTTGTGTATGCAGATGGATGAATTGATACACAATTTTCTTATAAACGCTTGTGTTTATATGTATCATAAAGTATATTGTATGGGTACACGTTATACACTTTTTTATCGATACGATAAAAAATGGAAACACAATCACACTGTTTACTTTGCGTATATTAAATGGTGTGGTGTGAGTAGAAAAGTGTGGATTTGTATTTGATACGGGAATTTCAAAATGGAGTTGGGTATTCAATATCAATCCAAACATGATCCAGAGGGAGAAACTGGCAAAAGTGGCAAACCTTTGACATTGAGGTTTTAATGGGGTTGCATACCATTATCCTATCATTGCTCACTTTTTCATCATCATCACTAAAGGGAAATGAATATTGCGATATATCGCACAAATATAATTTTCCAAAATTCCGAATTTAAAATTATTAGTTTAAAAAGTATTATAAATTGTAGCGAATTGGTAAAAATTATTTTCACTGAGGCAAATTTTTTCAGTCATTAAAATATGTGAAAACACTTTGGAAAAGTCTAATTGCCGCATTGAACTAAACCATTTGAGCATAATTTAGGTACAAAGTTGGCGATGAATATACCGGCAATTTTTTCAGCGTATATTTACATTTGTACTTATTATGCTATGCTAGCATGTGTGTAGTTGTTGTTTGTAAAAGTAGAAGGAAGAATGTAAAAGGATAAGAAAGGGAAAAAGAAGAAAAAAGTTGAGTAAAAATATAAAAATTCTAGACGAGTCGTTTCTATCAATATTTTTCCTTTCAACTTGTCAGTACATTCTTCGTTTCTCTCTGGCCCCTTCAGCATACTACTTGAGTGGAGCGACATTGTCTGTCAGTTGCTTGTAAGCTGCTGTTGAAAAATGAATCTTTCCCATATTATACGCGTTTTCTTCCTCTGATAATAATAACAAAACATGCATGCATCACACAGCAAAGTAATGTAAGTACTACGTAGTACGATAACTGGCTTGTAGGTTAAAAACTTTCCAATGAATAGACTACCGGACTAGTGAAATGTGGTGGATTGAGAAGTACTGGTGCAATGGGAACAAAGTATCAAAATATTATTATTCAACTCTTTGAGTGGCTCATTGGATAATGGTGGACTGGGGATGTCAGTCAACTGCGAGGCATTTACTACGCATATTTTATTAGCACTGGCAGCTGTATGCGCTGGTAATAGTTTCTTCAGGAAATTTTACAGTCGAGAAAAACTATCGGTTTATATTGCATACCTAATAGGTATATTATGCTTTCTCTGTCAAGAATAGTCCTTACTGTAACTTTCAAATTAACAAAATGGCAAGAAATTACCAAAAACTGCCACTCCAAAGGTAATTTGGAATCACTTATAATTATCAGTTATGTACCACCGTTGTCCAGAGTTCGGGTAGTAATCGAAGAATACATAAAACGATAACATTAAAATATTCTCCAGCAGATGCATATACTTTTATCTCATTCATCAATCGTTGGTATTTATCAATAGTTCTATGTCTGCTGTAAGGGATGAATTCAATTGACAGTGATTGGAATGCTTGATCATTGATCATGTTCCGAATACACTCACGATGTCTCAATTGACAAGCCAAGTAAGAATCGTGACCAGTTTGCCAAATAAATGGGATTGAACTGATTACAATAGTTCACAGTTAGAGAATTTTCGAAGCAATGAATGGCATTATGGGTTTATGGCTTTTCTGATAATGGGCATTTTTTTGGACAAATTTTTTAAATTTTAAGCTACAATTTGCAAAACAACTTGCAATTAAGAATGAATTAGTACTAAAATTTGAGTAAATTTGTACCGAAACCTAAGTAGGAAATTAAACATTTGGTACGGTTTTTTAGAATTCATGCATTTGTTTTTTATAACACTCTGAGAATACGATTCCTTGTTATACGATTAATTGATTGGGTCAAACATAAAAATCGATTTGCTTTAATCGACATTCCCATGCACGTAACTGTAAACTGTGGTTTGGCCGTTCGGCCGCTATGTATCAATAAAATGTAATGGTTGAAACTGCAGATTTTCATAGACTATTGTCAATTTGTATGCATGGGTTAATACACAATGATACAGTTTAGGAACTTGAGTTCCTACGAATATAATAATTTCGATATAAATGTATTGGTATTTCTGTATAAAAATATCGACAACTCGACAGACAAATACATGTTTGCAGATGAACAAAACATTACTAATGAGAGACTAAATTTTTCACTAACATCGGAATGTAAATAAATATTGCGCTTTATTTCAAAGTATTAGAATAATTTTTAATTACTATGTCATGATTGTTTATTTTGTTTTCTTGTTTATTTCATGTCCTCTCTACACAACAATCCTGACAATTTTTAAAAAATCGAATTGATTTTTTATTGATTTGCTGATCCAAATATGCTTCTTCTTCACCAAAAAAACCAACTCTTTCATCAATCAACCTATACAACAACTATAAAACCTCACAGGAAGTAAGTACTCATAATCACTATATAGTATGGAAAGTTGGAGTTTGATTACACAATGTTTCATTATAACACTAACATCTTTTAGTTATTTTTTGTACATAAATATTTTGATAGGTTTTGACAGTTTTGACTTTCCTGTCATTAGCATCACATTTAATGATTTGAGAATGACATGTATTTTTTTCTGTAAAAATATTTTGGTTTTTACACCTACTTTGTTATTTCGTTCACTGATGTGCGCATTTGCTGACGAAATCTTACAATGCTAGCGTTTATTTAAAATCACACCAATAAACAGTTTACAAAATATTTTCCTTTATCCACACAAGCGTAGCCTGGGCTAACAATCAGCTTCACATATTCATCCGACCCTGCTGTCAAAGCAGAGTAGAAAATATAGAAAATGACATGAAAATAATGATCGTGTAATGACTTGCAAGAAACTTGTACGCACAGTCAACAATGTAATCAACAGAGATTAACTTGGATAATGTCGCATGGAATGCACTTCTTGTACATTATTATTATTCCATCTAAAGCATTGATAGAATCAAATTTTCTGATCTCGAAAATAGGTTCTATAAAAGCTGATGTCATTCTTTCCAATGTAAATGTGTACCCTTAAAAAGCAAAGTCTTACTGGCCAATATTTAAACAAAACTAATTCCATATACTTTTGTGTTTGGTGAATCAATCATAGGTACCGTAAACGCCAACGGTGAAACTAAACGCCAAAGAACATCGTACACCCGCTACCAAACCCTGGAGCTCGAGAAGGAGTTCCACTTCAACCGCTACCTAACGCGAAGACGTCGAATAGAAATCGCCCATGCCCTGTGTCTGACGGAACGTCAAATAAAAATTTGGTTCCAGAACAGACGAATGAAATGGAAAAAGGAGCACAAAATGGCGACAATGAATGCACTTCCCCACCATCAAATGGGTCCACCCCATCATCACATGGCTTTGGCTCACCATCCCCACCACCACTTAGGATTAGGCGATATGAAAGGATGAAATTTGGGGTTGCCCTGTTCCGACTATAACTTCGCTGCCGCTGCAGCCGCCGCTGCTGCTGCTCAGTCACATGCTTACAATCCAGAGGATTTCATGGCTCCATCAAACTTCTAAATCAGCAATTAAAAATAACAATCAAACCAGAAATCAGCTGCAAATTGTGGATCTCGTTGTTTTAGCAAAAATTTACATTAACAAAATAAAAGGATTTCAAACAGAGGATCAACCTCGCATTTTAACAACAATAAGCCAACCTTCAACAAAGAGCACCTTTTGTTGCTTCCTTCGTAAAATATGTTTATTACAGGAAAGACCTTGACTTCTACCGAACGGGTTATTGTCACGGTTCATCCTTCATCAATGGTCAGTTTGTCTAATCCTTTTACACACATTTGAGTTTTACGAATGGATGATAGTAAAACTAGACTTGTACTTTAGTGCATAGACATTATGTTGAAATCTACATTACCAGAATACCCTGTGACTAATACATTTTTGTATACAATCATATTATTGCATAAGTTTTCATACGTAATTTTAATTATGTTTTATAATATATTACGATTTTATTATTTTCAAGTTTTATCTTAACATAAAACTACATTTTGATTTTATTTTATTAACCATTTACATAGTTTTAGGTAGCAAAGTGTAAGTTGGCAAATCTTAATAATAAAACAACGATCCAATAATTCAAAAAGAAGTTAATCATGAAAATCTTAAAGATTCAAACATGTGTGAAGTTAAATTCGGAACAAGGCGTTTTTCAAGGGTATAATCGGAAACGGTAAAAGAAAGTGTATTTTATTGAACCTTCAATAATACATATAAATATATACTGATTCGGATTGTACCTTGACATTAGGCTAATAATTACGATTTGGGAAAAAATCTTTTACAAAAAATAAGCTACATAAATATGTACGTATACTATAAATAATGCAACCTATTACAATACAATAGCTATACCAAAAATAATTCTTTAAACATGAATATATCATGGATATTATGTACATACAGAGTACTTTAATATATTTATCTATTTGATTTCTAAGTCTGGACTTTTAGGCGTGTATACATTGCGTTTGAATGTCTCGTAAGACTAAAGATAGATACCTTTAGAACGATGTAAATATTTAAATATCAGTCAACATGATTTCAATCATTTTTCAGGATGCACTTTGTCATCAATTTACTACGATTATGTACTTTTGACTTACCCATTATTTCCATTCCATTTTTATCTCTTTACGCATTTCTTTTACTTAAATTTTGATAATTATTAGTATGATTACCGCGACCATCAAATGTTATATTGGAACATTAAAAAGTTTGATCGATTAATTCATAGTTATCCTAATTCTTAATCAAATATTTGAAGTTAGCCAGTTTAAAAACGATTCCTGTATTTTAAATAACATTTGATATGTCTTAAAGTATAAAAAATATGATTATCAATTTAAGGAATATAATAATGAGTTAAATACATAAAACAGAGTCTATTCCATCTTACCGTGATTTTCTGCATACTTAAATTTTAGGATAGGTGTGTATAAAACAGTTTACAAATACGTTTTAACTTAAGAAATTAGAATGGTAAATCAATAAGCACTCTGGAATTTTCTGATAAAGTATAACTTCTACAGTTAATGTTAATGTCAAGTTATATGCACAATATGTTGCCGTATGATGTTAGTTGGTTTTGGCGAATTCTCAATAAGTATTACATAAACCGAAAATTAGTCACCTTAAAAACTTTAAGTAATCTTGTAGGCACAAACATAAAATACATAAAAACAAAGAGCAGTTGAAGTGAACCATGAAAACAACATGCCACTTATCCATAAAGTGCCGATGGTCCAGATCAAATTTCAATTAAAATGAGAAAAAATTGCTTTATAAATTACTGGATATCATTGCCCGGAGAATCAGGAACATGTGCGATTTTGGTTATGATCAAAAATACGGATAAGGAAAGTACAGCGACCATCTTACCACAAAAATATCATTTATTATCGCTACATCTTATATTGCTAAGAAGAATCTCATGATGACAAAGTATTTACACTAAGGCATAAAATATTCAGTAAGTAAAATAAGCAATAAATGATGGTATACAGAGAAACGGCTTAGCTGTAATTGTGACAAATTGATAGGTTAATTAGTTTACTACTACTGATAATATGGTACTGCATATTGCATACAATTGCAAGTTTAATGCTTTTTATTGGGCTGACAGTGTACGAAATGTAAATGTTGTAATGGTCACAAAATTTCTATATAAGCATCACGTATATTTATTAACGTTAAAACTAAGTAGCATATAAAAAATCTCCAAGCCCTTTTATTATTTGTGTTTACTTAAATATTAGCTCTCATCTATGATTTTCTTTAATCGGAATTGTCTTTACATCGAAGCAAAACATTGCTTGATACCTTTCAAATAATGTTAGTTAGACAACACACCCAAAAAGTATGCACAAAGTTACGTTAATACTCTTAGTTATTCTAAACGCAAAGAAACATTGAAGCATGCGTTAATATTTATTCAGTACACGTCGTAGTAAGGGCTGCACCTTCATTGGTCTAAAATCTTTAATAATTTATATCGAACATTATTTAAAGCCATAGTTTGATGCATCATAATCAAAATTTTAGACTACCTTTTAACTTGACTGTTTAGACACTATATACATCTATAGGAATGTGTCAAATACGAACATGACTAATATCTTCATTGTCACACTTTACAACAATGATTAATTAATTGCACCAAAATATAATTGTCTATAAACTATCATCTTGTATTGATTAATCCAAACAACCATTTAGTTCAGAACAAGCATGGAATTGTGGTGTAGCAGTAGCTTAAAGAGTAACACTTTATTGCATGTTATATTACTTCTACGTGGTGGCACGTCTTGAGGGTGTGAACTTGATACATGGCGTCTTATACATTATATGCACGATGCCCCCTGTTTCATTTACAATTTGTCATTTTGGTTAGATTCCAAAAAGCTAAATGCGAATAAAAAACAGGCTCATTGCATGTTTGCTTGCTTGCTGAATTTTCTAAAAACAAGCTTACGTTTTATGACTAATTGCAAATTGTAGTGCTGTTTATTACTAATTTGATGATGTACTAAGGTATTCCTTGATATTCGGATTTTTTAGTTTTCCCGATATTTTCTCTAGTACCTAATAATATTAACTTAAATCGGCTAGTTATAGTTACTCAATACCAGTGAAGATATTTACTCAAAGTATGCATGGCATGAGTACAATATGGCGCGCTTGTGTTTCCGTTTGTAAAGCGAACAATGCTTGCAGCCATATTCGTGCTACTTTCAATGTATAATTTTTTTGTACATATTTCCAAATAATTTATATGGAGCAAAGTTACCATAATTTAATTAGCGCATATAAATGAATATAGCCAAAAAAAATCTTATTGGATTATAAAAAAACTAATTTTCGAATAAATACTAATTGCATGTTTGGATTTCTTCGATATTTTCTTTTAATGTGCATGTGTGGAAACGTAAAAGATTTTTGCAGGTGGTTAACAATTTCGCTAACAGTATTACGACCAGGTATACGTTTTAAGCATAATAATATCAGTTAAGGGAATAAATGTGTCGAGGTGATTACTTTGCATTGCAATCTTTACAAAAAATGTATACGAACCGGTAATATTCCTAAAATGTAAGAATACATCTGGTAAATTATTAGCTTTTAGGGCATAAGCTACAATTACACAAAGCTACATAGTATAAAAAAGCTACATGTGCCACAATCTACATGGCCAATAATTTACACATACAACAATCAACATGGACAAGAATCTACACGTACAAAAATCTACACAAACGAAAATCTACATAGTAAAAATCTACATGTACCAAAATCCCCAATGACCAATTGCTATGAGCTTATGCATGAATTTCAGTATAAAATTTGAAATGTAATTGCAATCAGTTACAATTGAAATTGGGAAAGGTG
>JAQFXM010001020.1:0-37382 GCA_034693345.1 Entomobrya multifasciata | reverse complement strand
GGCCTGGAGCGCATGATGAATATAGAGGTTATGTGGTGCGTGGTCATTCTCGGGGTGCTTTGCCTTATTGGTGCGGCTGGAAGTACCATTTGGAGTGAACACTACAGGGATGTGCCTTTTCTTCCTACTTTACCGGGAGATGCGAGTAACCAGCATCCCCTTGTCACAGCATTCCTCAGTTTCCTCACATATATAATTTTGCTACAAGTGATGATCCCCCTCAGTTTGTATGTCACTATTGAGCTTACAAAGTTAATGCAAATTTATCACATTCACAACGATGTGGACTTGTATGACCCGGATACAGACAAGAGAATTCAGTGCAGAGCTATGAATATTACAGAGGATCTGGGTCAAATCCAATACATATTTTCTGATAAAACAGGAACGCTAACAGAAAATAAAATGATGTTTCGAAGGTGCAGCGTAGCAGGCAAAGATTTTAAACACAAACCGCCCACTCAGGCAGAAGAACACAGGTATAAGAAGTCGAGTAGCTGTCCTCCTATTAGAGTCAATGAAAAGCTGGGTGAGAGGTTGAACGTAGCCGCCCAAAAACTGAGCAGTTTACACGCCGGAGAAATTTCTGAAGAGCACAGAAGAGATATTCAGAAAGTCTACGACTTTTTCATGATTTTAGCAACTTGTAATACGGTGCAAGTAGCCAAACATCCTCACCATGATAACATGAATGCCAGTGGGCTGATCGTGGGGGGTTCCGTACCATCAGGAAATAGTGTGACAATTGGGGGCGGCGGAATAGATCACGAACTTGGACAGTATGCAAGATTGAGTCCGATTCGGGAATCAGACCGAGATCAGTCGCTAACCAGCTCGATTTATTCTACCACTCAGGATCACAGCAATTTGCTACTTGATCATCAAACTGATAGCAGCAGTAGTAGCACGACTACAGTTGGAGGAGGAGGAGTTAGTAGTGGTACTACTACCGCAAGGCTAAGCGATTTAGTTGCACATCCAGAGCCAACAATTGTCCAGCCAGCAGCTAGTGGAGTCTCATCTATTGTTTTAAACAAATCCCCCACTTCAGGCGAAGGAAAAAATAGTGGACGTGGTATACTAAAAAGGCCAAGAATGCTAGATTTTCGAGGTAATAGACCTCTCTCACCTATTTCGTCTTCCAACGAGACCACTCCCACAGAGTCGCCTGCACAGAGGCCTCGTTTCCTCCAGATTCCACAAATTCCTGGCATATTCCGTAGAACATTACAAGTAAATAGCCCTAGCCAGCAGACAGCGCAGACTCCTACCCCGACGCCCTCTGATATCCAACCAATTTTTGAAGCAGAGAGTCCGGATGAGTTGGCATTAGTTCAGGCTGCATATTCGTATCAGTGTCGTTTGATTAAACGAACGCCTCATACTATCAAAGTTGCAATGCCTGAAGAAGGCCCTATTGAATACGAGATCCTTCAAATATTTCCCTTTGACTCTATACGCAAACGAATGTCGATCGTTCTACGTCACCCTGTAACTAAGGAGATTTTCATGTACTGCAAAGGAGCTGATACGTCAATATTCCCGAGACTGAAAGCGGATCGTAACAGTGCAGATTTGGTGGCGCTAACCCAAACCCATATCAATAACTACGCACGCGAAGGTCTTCGTGTGCTGGTTATGGCGAAACGACGCCTTTCTGAAGCCGAGTACTATGAGTGGCTTGAAGTGTTCCAGGAAGCTGAGCTTGACATGGAACAGAGAGAAAACCGCATGTACGACGCATGGTGCTCCCTTGAAACTAATATGGAGTTGGTGGGTGCCACAGGAGTCGAGGACCGACTCCAGGATCGCGTGCCAGAAACTATCGAATCTTTCCGCAACGCTGGTATTGTTGTCTGGGTACTCACTGGGGATAAACAAGAGACTGCCGTTAATATAGCTTACTCTTGCCGGCTGTTTACTCAAAACATGGAAGTTATCAAATTGAACGCGCGGAGCAAAGACGCTGCTGACAAGTCGATCTCATTCTATCTTGAGCAAATGGAAAAAATTGAGTTTTTCCGAAAGAATGGAGGGAATCCTTCCAATTCCCAGGATAACAATACAAACAATTTTAATAGTCAACACTCGGCGATAGAAGTGTCTTCCTCTCATCGCGACTCTGACGCCTTGTTTGAGTTGGGTACGAATGAAAAGGCATTGGTAGTGGATGGACGAACTCTGACTTACATTTTGGATCCGAAGGCGGGCCTAATCTCAAGCTTTTTAAAACTGACAAAATACTGTCGGGCGGTGCTTTGTTGTCGAGCGACTCCTCTTCAAAAGGCGTGTATTGTGAGTAGTGTCAAGGACCAGTTACAAATGATCACGCTAGCCATTGGTAAATGAATGAGATATTTTTTGGTGAAATTAATATGCTGAATATGTGTGCGAAATTTAAATTTTTAATTTTATACTTTAGGGGATGGAGCTAACGACGTATCTATGATCCAACGGGCCGATATTGGTATCGGTATCTCCGGGAAGGAAGGCATGCAGGCTGTGATGGCATCCGATTTTGCAATTTCTAAATTTAAGTATCTTGAAAAGCTTCTCTTGGTTCATGGTCATTGGTGCTACGATCGATTGGCTAGGATGATACTCTACTTTTTCTATAAAAATGCTGTACGTAGAAATACATATGTGTAACTGATCATTTAAGATAAACTGGTGGAATTAATTGATTATTTAATGTCTTATTTTCTGTATTTTGGTTTGTAGGCATTTGTTTTTGTTATATTTTGGTATCAACTGATGAATGGTTTTTCGGGATCTGTGATGATTGACCAAATGTACCTGATGGTCTTTAATTTGTTTTTTACTGCATTACCTCCCATGGCTATGGGTAAGTAACACTAATTGTAGTTTTGCTTTAGTTTAGCTTTAGTGAGGTAAACTTTAACGTTTTCATTTTTTCATTTTGAAGGAATTTATGATCAGGATGCATCTGCTGAGATGTTGATCCTCAACCCGAAACTGTACAGTCAAGGGCGAATGCAATCGATCCATCAACCGCACATATTTTGGGTGAACATGCTGGACGCTTTATACCAAAGCGTTATTATCTTCTTTCTGGCTTATGGGGTAATTTTTCATCTGTTAATCTATAAAGTAACTTTTCCCATGTAACATTTTTTAATAAACTGTTGGGATAACTTTTTATTCATTCAATAGGCGTACAATGGATCTGACGTGGGAATGTTTGAGTTTGGCACAACAATCACCGTCTCTTGTATGTTTTCCATGCTAAGTCACATGGCAATCGAAGCAAAGTCATGGGTGAGTATTTTTATACTACTAAAATGAGGTGTAATGTGGCTGGCCAGTTATAAAAATGTGTGAAATATATTTTTCAGACTTGGATTCACATTCTGTCGATCCTGATCTCAATTTTTGGATTCTACGGGTTTGCCTTCGTGTACAACACGTTTTGTATAAATTGCCTTGGATTCGAAAATCCGTTTTGGGTGATTCACGAGATTATTATGTCACCTACTCATTGGGCTACAGTTGTAATTAGTACAGTACTGGCAGTGATACCTAGGTATGTAGTTGTTTTTAAGTTTCAAAAACCATGCTTCATGTTTGCATTATCATTTAACAAATTATTTGTGTATGTTAAACAGAATGACAGCGCACTGCTACCTTCAGACAGTTTACCCATCTGACGTCAACAAGGCTAACTTTATTCGGACGCATCGTCACCGCAAGTGTCCCAAGAACAACGAAGAGGAACCTTTCGAGTCTTGGTCCCGCAGCAGCTCATCCTCGTCAGTTTTCAAGTAAAAATCAATCTTACACGATTACCTTTTACATTCTTCTCATTCTAATTTTAAATTTGAATAATTTATTATAGTGGACACAAAATATCATTTTGCTGCTGTCGGAAACTGGACCACGGGCGTACTGTTTCTGAGATATATGAACAGCAACGTAGAGCAGCGATGGTTGACATGGAAGCTGAAAATGGGGAGAGCTCAACTACCCAATCTTCCGTTCCCACTTGACCTCAGGGTCGTCTTGTTCTCTCAAGGAAGCAAGGACAAGGCGCAGCTTACTTCTCTTTTCCTGCTCTAAAAAATCCAAACGCCAAATTTAAAATGAAAGTCTTTAGCATCACCACCACAACCACTACTTCTGCTGAAGGCTATTTAACTTAATCACAATTACTATTACACATCACATATTATTGTCGCCGTCTTTTAGTTTAATTGTCGTGATGATTAGGTAACTTATTTCAATTGTGATGTATAAAATTTATAGACATTATGAAAAGTGTCACTTCTTCAACTTGTTTGTAGTTACAAATTTACAATTTAACCATTCATCTTTACATTGCCATATTATCAATACTGATTATTATGATTAGTCTAGATTAGAGATTAAGTAATTGTATTAGTCATCTTCAAATTTTGCATTGCATTTTTTATTTTTTTCTCAAGCTGTTCAGATTTTTTTTCTTAAAAATATAGACGGCTTACAATCATTCATTGATTATCAATTATGGTTACTACTGTTAGTATTATTATTGTTAGTGTAGCTTGTGAACAAAAGTCATTAAAGGGAAGAGACGAGGAAAACCAAATGAAGAAGAATTATGTCCTACAAAATATTTTATTATTGTTAACTGTCCACCATCAACAAACAAGCCAAGGTATCTATCTATCTATTTATCTGTATAAAATGGTACAACAAAAAGCTTAATTTTGGAAAAGGGTAAACAATTTAGGAATTGTCAAGACATTTTTTTTACTTTGAGCGCGGGTGGATGCATATTATTTGAAGAGATACGTAAATTGAGGAAAAGATTAAGTAAAGTAGAGAGAAAAAGATTCTATATTGCTACTATATTATTTTATATGAAGAACCTCTATATAACATTTAAACTGGATATAATACACTGCTATTATATATCAGAACTACAGAAGAAAACAGAGTATTTTACAACTAGCATATAGTGTGTACTTAGTATACTAGAACTGTTCTTAATTAATTAACTATTATTATTACTATATTTTAGATAATGTAATGTGAAGAGCGAGGATAAGAAAAAAATATTTGAAATGGAAGTAATCTGGAAAAAAGCAAAATAAAAGATGAAAAATCAATTTAAACTGTGGAATGGTTGATATAGCATGTCTTTTTATTTGATATCAAACGTACATATGTATTTAGTTCGCGTGCAAACCGGTAGTAAAAAGGATTAGTGTTGAGTTGATTGAATTGGAAAGAAATACATTTCTCGGATAAAATTATTGGACGATCACTCATTAATCATTCTGGGAGCGATATGGCAAGCATTTTGTTGGTTCTTTCATTTGTTACTGTGCATTTTACAGGAAGCTTTTGTGGCTCTAATAAATCTTTAGACATGTTGGCATGGCCACATATGTTGTCTGGAAACCTAAATGTTCCTGGGAAACCACTGAAAGTTTACGTGGGTGGTGTAGTGGAAACGGTGGCTCCACTCATGGTAAGCGAAACAGAGTTCAGTGTTCATATGAAGTTGGTACTTAAGTGGAAAGATACTAGACTAATGGTTCAAGGGAGACCTTTGGCGGAAGAGAAGATTTTTACAGAAGACATGGAAGTTATATCAAAATTCATGTGGCTACCGTGTCCGTACATTGTCAATGCAAAGTTTCAAGGTGGTTTTCATTTAGCTAATTAAGTATGAGAGTAAGGTAAGATTCATAATTAGATTTTTTATGGAGCAGAAATAAAAAAGTTGAGCCGACCACTAATCAATGTAGTACTTTCACCTGCAAGTGGGGAAATTACTATGACAATGGTGGTGGATGTGACGTTGGACTGTGCAATGAACTTCAAGTGGTATCCAGTGGACGAGCAAGTGTGTCCCATGAGAATAGAAAGTTGTAAGCATTACATATATTGCAAAAAATAAGATTTTCAGATAGTAGGACAACTTATGTGATTTTGGGGCAACTTGCACACAGTTTTGTATGACGATACTTACGTGGACTATAACTGGTTTGCGGGGAAGGCGTTTAAAGTTCTTCCTAAACGACTTTTGCAGTTTGATGTGGAACATTCCCTAGAGTACTTCACGTCACGCAGCTTCAAACAATTGTTAAGTAAGTGGGTGATTTCTCAGACTTGGTTTCTACAAATATTAAATAAGTATAACTAATTAATTACTCCTTTCAGATCGCAACTTTAGCCGCATTACTGTCAATTTTCGGTTTCACCGCATCTGGAGCAACCATCTCATCCAAACCTTTATTCCTTGCAGTTTAATAGTGAGCACCACATTTTTCAGCTTCTCCTTCAGTCTAGACGCCACATCTGCACGAGCAATGCTCCTCACCACCTCATCGGTCACTTTAGCCACTCAATTTCTCAGTCTACGATCAACCATACCACCCACAGCTTATATAAAAGCTGTAGACATTTGGATGCTAGTCTGCCTTGTAGTCGTGGTCCTGGCGACCGGGGAATTTGCACTTGTAAAATATCTTTTTCAAGTTACTCAACAAGTTTCAAAGGAAAATAGTGTACAAGTTATTGATAATCATTCAAGGGGAAAAGGAGGAAGTATGCTTTTTAAACATTCAAAAGACAAGATGAAAAAACGATTAGGTTCTGTGCCTCTATCTGGACGAAGTACCGCCACAAATCATTTACCCTCCAGGTTGGAGTGGATAACCTTTTTTGGAAGGGTGCCACTAATCTGGACAAGTAATCCAAGTGGAAGTGATGATGGGATGGATGAGAATGGTCAAAAAGTATTACTGTGGAAGCAAATGGATGTCATTTCTACCATCCTTTTCCCCCTGTTGTTTATCACGTTTAGTGTAGTATACTGGGCTGTATTGATTTTTTACAGCAGAAGTGATGATACAAGAAGCGGTAGTGACGAACATTAAATATTTAATGACTTTTAATTAGCACTTGCTAACAACAGTTTATTTTGTTCTAATTTAAAATTCAAGTAAATAGCTGACAACAAGTAAGCAAGCTGATTAGAAGAGTTAAAAATACACTTGCTAATTAGTACTTGAATTTCAATATTAGTATTACGCACAACCTTTCGTTACGCTTTGTCCTTGGTTGGTTCTGGAAATAAAGTTGTTGCCTTCTGAATCCCACCGCCACTGGAAGAGGACGAGTTGGAGTTGGTGCTACTCTTCCGGGTTATTGTTACCTGAGGTGATATGCGACCTCCTGAGGATGACCTGCTACGTGTTGGAGATGACGATACAAAATTGATGGGAGCTTCATCAGGCCCAGTGACTGTTACGATTGGCATGTCTTGCAATGCTTTTTGAATTTCTTTACGGCGGCCACTTAAATTTACAACGGAGTGACGTTGAAGGCACACGTTTGCTTGACCACAAGGAACTGATTGAGGAGGAGGAGGTCCACAACTGTGTACACATTGGGGGCAGCTGGAAGAGTGTAGCTCTTGAAGAAAAGCATATCCGATAAGAATGCCAAGAAGACGGTACACAGTGAGGATGGCGTCGGGAATGCAGCGATACCAAGTCGAGCCGTAGAGCACGTTAATAAAAACGATTATGTCAAAAACGACCAGAATGACTAGACGAATGTTAAACCATGCTTGGCATTTGTAAGCGTTTCGCTGCACAAAATAATAAAAATATCTTTCAGATAACTAGCATTTCACTTAAAACTATATCTAACGAAATTTAAATGTGTTACCGATTTAATGCCATCCAGAAAAATGCATGAAATTATAAAATCCATTACAGAAAGGAACATGATGATTAGAAAGATTCCCAAGTCTTCCGCGACATCCTGGATACCTAAATTCAAGAACAAAAATTGACGTTCTCAGTTCGCCCCATTTTAAAAGAAATTCTACCTTTTCCAATTGAAATACTAACTTTTTGCGTTTGGTTCATCTCCAAAAACTTGGTCTGTCAAATCGTCTAACACCTTAGATGCATTCCTCGGACTACCAGTAAACTCAAACCCAACCATGAGACTTGTTCCAAGCACAAACATAATTAGAATGAAGGCCGTATAAATCTTTAAAGTAAACCAATAAAAACATTTTTAGAGTCTTTACTTGCGTACTTAATTATTTAGCAATTTTTGTTTAAAAATATTTTATTACGATATCAATTATAGCAACAGTCATCGCCGCACCGTAATACGACCCCGTTCCACATTTAACTGGAAACACCATGATTCCCAGTTATTCAGATATTTTAACTTTTCAGAATAAAAACTGTACACTCAATTTACTCCCAGACACTAGCGTCTCTCAATTGACCATTACCAACCAACCATTAAAATAAAACTGATCATTATTTCTCCCAAAGCATCATCAGACAGTCTAAAATGAACAGCCATTCTCACTAACTAATTATCACCTTTTCCCATTCATCTCATTCTCATTAAAAATTACAAGTGTAAGAATATCTCAAGTTAATTAACACTTGTTCCCCTCATTCATCATTAACATCGTCATAATAGTTAAATTGCATTCATCATTTAAAAACATACAACATACATTCATACAGGTGTTCTACAAGTAAACTGATCACTCTGATCTCTAATCACAGATATCACATAATAACTTGCCTTGCACCGAAAAAAAATCACACATGCATACATGCAAGAATTCAATATTTAAATTTTTGGCGCCACTGTGATTATGACAGTTAATTCGATTTTCGGCATAGCCTTTCATTGGACCGTAGAAAAAATGACAAGCAATTTTACTGGAATGCCTTGTTAGAATGTAGGTCAAGTCAAGAGCAAAGTGCATTTACATTTTCTCTGCTTTGCTTTGCTGGCCACCGCACGGCACCCAGCCATCCAGCTACAAACTGGAAGCAAGAAGATGAGAGATAAGTGATAAGAGAAAAAATGCAAATTAGCTATAAATGCACTCCACCTTTTCTCTTGAAGCAACAAAGTTGGTTGAGTGGGGTCTTTGGAGCAATTTGCATTTTTGATCAATTGACAGGATTTCTGTTGCTTGTCTCGTTATAACGAGCTGTGTGACAAGAGAGTACTTTTTTTCAAGTAAGCTTACTCAGAACAGCTCAAATCACAGAAAAGATTAGTCGTTACATTTTTTGTCTCTGGATATGGCTTGTTGTAAAGCTGAGTCCCAGTAGTTCAGTAGAAAAAGTTAAATTGATTTTAACAATTTGAAAATAAGAAGCTTAAGTCTTTGTAGAATTTACAAATTAAGAGTTATTTAAACTGGAAATTTAAGAGAAAAATTAAGTAGACAGATTTTTTTAATTGAGGAGATAGACATGGATTTTTTAACGGCTTCTCAAGTTCTTTGCTCCATTTGCCAGGAAAAGTTAATTGAAGAGGGTGGTAGGGACGTGGAGATTGTGGGAACACCTTGTGGCCATGTCTACCACAAGGCCTGTTTGGCTGCCTGGTTCCAGAAGAATGAACCTCAGAGACGTGTTATGAGGGAAAACCCGGAAGAATTGTAAGTTATGGATATATATATTAAATACAGCATTTTATTCAGTTTTGAATTTTTTTTGAGTGGTTTAATGTTTTTTATAATGTTGTGTGATATGAAATTTAGTTTAAATGATATCTGTTTTTGTTTAAAGGATGCGTGGCGAATGTCCCATTTGCTTCAAACCACAATGGCTTAAACGCTGTATTAGGATTTATTTGAGCTGTGATGACGCTGACACCACACATGTGAGAACGTTATTTGATCAAATGGAGAATGAGCTTAAGGACGCGAAGCAACAGGTCGTAGAAGCCAAGAAGGAGGTAGCTGACGCCAAGAAACAGGTGGCTGCATCAAAGTTGGAGCTTACTAAAGCTCAGATGACAATAAAGGAACATGAGGCTCTTTTGGAAAAAAGTAAAAAGACAACCAAGAAGGCTCCTGTGGAAATAAACAACAACACCAGAAAGAAAACAGTATCAACTTCAACATTAGTACTTGGTACAAGTACAAAGCCTGCAAAGACTACAAGTACCTCCCGTGCCGCCGACGCCAAAGCAGCTGCTACTTTAAAAGTGGCAAGTGTCACCTCCAAAGTCAAAGCAACAGCAGCAAAGCCATTATCATCAGCCTCCAGGCTTCGTCAACATTCTAGGGTTGTTGCTACTCTGTCCAATGATTCTGACACCGCGTCTGTCGCTTCTGGTAGTGTATATTCCCCTCCTCAACGTGTTAAGCAACCAATCGTACGAAAGGCGATGATTACCAGAGCCATGGCACGGAATTCATCAGGAGCCGCTCCTGCTGCTGCTTCTTCATTTTCCGGTCTAATTGCGGTAGGCACCAGTGCACCACGTACCCTACGTTCTCGTCCTGCTGTTGTTGGAAATCCATTTTCACTTCATCGCTAGTCAAAGTAAGGTCACACGAAACTAAACATTTATAAGGTATCGCAGTCACACCACTTTATGAACTCATTCATTAATTTTTAAGCTAAGATGATAGATTTGATTTACGAATTCTGATCAGTTCTTGATAATTTTACGATTGTATCGATCTCGTAACAAACTAGTATGTAATTTAACATTTTTCATATCAATTTAATTTGGTGTATTTTGTATTATTTACTTTGTAAGTATATTAATGGTAATGAGTGAAATCGTTTTAAATGCTATTATCATTATCATTCAGCCGATGAACAATCAACCCTTTGATGGCAGTTATTGTATGACTTTTTATAACTAACAGTTATTCAAAAAAGATTAAAAATGTAAGAAAATCAAATTTTCTCAAGAATAAAATAAGTTCGCCGTATGAACAATAAAGTATTTTCAAAACTATGTGCATACAGAACTGGTTACCTTCTTTTGTAAGAGTCATGTAATGCATTTAACACAACTGAAAAAAGTATCCATCATCCAAAAAATACATATCAGAATCATACTTTATTTGTTCATGTTAATCATCATCATTTTTACAGTAATTCACACAGTTTTAGGATTATCGTCACAGTACTTAATATATTAACTAGTTGCTAGAATATAGATGTAAGGCAAACATTGAAGTTTGAAGAGGTGAGGTAGACCAGATGGACATGATCATTTTCAAATAGGTGCAGAGTCATACGACTTTGGAAGTGCCCAAAGGGAAGCTGTTTTATCAGCACTGGTTGATAAGAATGTAAAGTCCTTGGGATGCCAGCGTCCACTGATAACCTTGTCGTCATGCGAAGCAACCGTAACAGAATTGATGGTTTGGGTTAGGTCACCCTGTAAGTCGGTAAGAATGATGCGGTTGTCGTACCTTCAAAAACAAAAAGTAAAAAGAGTTAAATTTTGTTGACTTTACTGAAAATTGGCAAGTTAAAGGTAGTATTTACCCAGTAGATAGGAGGTAGAATGCATTGGGCGAAAATCTGACAGATCGCACCTCTCCCTCGTGAGGATTAATCACTTGAATTTGTCGGGCACCACGAATGTCATAAAGTGAAATGGCTGAATCCTCATGTCCCGAGACAAGTAGCCTTCCTGTTGGATCCACACAAACAGAGCCCACCGGTGATTTACTCGTCGTACTGTTTGGATTTGTCAAGGGACTCATCATGCTAACACATCCCCTTGTCCTCAAGTCCCACAGGCGGACAGACTTGTCTTGAGAACCACTGCAAAACATGGCGCCACCCCAGTTGTACAAAGAGAGTACAGGGGCAGAGTGGCCTGCAAGGCTTTGGAATGGCGTAGCTGTCATACAGTCTGTAACGTAAATCTTGCAATCTCCAGCACCTCCACTGACCAATAAGCTGGATTTGTTGGAGAGGTCTTCGATAAAGCAAATATCTCTCACTGTGCCGTCATGCATGGTTAATTCCACTTCAGAAGAGCAGCTAAGCTTACTATCCCGCTGACGGGCAAGGTCATCAAAGCGCACAAGTTTTACTGTCTTGTCATTACTTCCGGTTGCGAGTAAATTACCATCAGGGGACCATCCCAGGCAGTAAATCGAGCCCTAGTTAAATTCATTATTAATGCTAGTTATTATCCTTTCCCCTTTCTCCACTACACAAAACAAATTAAGTATAGCCAATTGTGTTTACCCTGTGGTACTTGTTCCTCTTGTAGACTATATGAGGCTCCCTGGGAGTCTGATTTTCAGACACCATACTCACATCTGGATACGAGCAAATTCGTAAGGTTTTTGAATTTGACCCCACAGCATACACTTGACCCCGAGGATGGAATTCCGCACATCTCACAGCTTGGATGTCATCCAAAGTGGTCACTGGCACAAATTTCGGTTTTCCCAAGCCAACCAACCCTTCATTTTGAATCTACAACCATTACAACCAATCAAAAAACAAACTTAGTATTAAAAAACCAACACATTCATTTTCTTCTGATCAACACATACATTTTCATCATAATCATTATCACAATCGCAACCACAAAAAACATTCTCCTCCATTCCAACCACCACCATCATCCCACCAAAAGGGAATTCTTCGCACTTTCTAATTTTCATAGCGACAAGGCATCATCATGCATCATTGTTGTTGTTTGAATACCTGTCTTGATCATCGCCACCATTATAATCATTTTTACATCTTGCTACCGTTCACTTTAATACTACTTTACTGCCATGCCTCATTTTTATTTTCAAATCAAAGCCAAAAAGGCAGCAAGCTATCAAAAAAGATAATCTTTTCTTGTAAAAAATATACTAACAACATTTCAATCAACACCTTTTTCATGTCATAATTTTTGTTTATTTTATACATATTTTGCAAACCATACTTTTAAAAAAACTACTCAAGAGACAGACCTAGACTGTAAACTGTTGTTGCGGTGGTGATGATGATGGTGATGCTGACACTGAAAATCTTTTTCAGAATTGCCGTGCCCATGCAAAATAGGTATGCATATAAATAGAATGGATGGATGACTGATCCCAACATATACTTTTTATCTTGTATTTTGTGAATATCATAACTGCATATTATATTTACAAATTGTTATTATAGCTTGTTAGTTAAGTTAAAGGTAAATATATATATTTTTAAAAGATGTAAATGCATTTTTCTGTGTTCTTGATACATGAAAATGGTAACTGGTGTGGCGACAGTTTTTTTCCAACAAAGCCAAGTCAATGCACAACCAAAGCAAAACCAACTCTCGTAAATAAAGCAAGCAAGCTACCAAATTAGGTAACAAAGTAATAATGCTAATGACTTGACACACAAGACAACATCTTTCTCTCTAACTTATCATCTCCATAAAAAATAAATTGTAGGAAGGAATCTTAGAAACAAGCTTAGTGACTGACTATCCATTGATAATAATAAACTAGTAGAATCATTACTACTAAAAATATATACATTTTGTTAGAAAATGATATATACAATTTGTTGCTGAATGTGTGAATGGCGTGGCATGTCATGTACAAAAAAATGCACGGTACATAGAAGATGAAAGAGAAGAAGAAGACTACTTAGCTTGAAAATTGCCGTCATTCCTTAGTAATGATAGTGGATAGTGATCACTAAATGCGCATAGTTTACATACATCTATTTATGTTTTTGTTGACGTTGACTGCTACGCACTAAATACATACCTAAATACCTTTACAGATTTACACAGACACACATGCAAAAAAAATTAAAAAGCTTTCTACCTACTTGTTCATTTGTTAGCTAAGCTATAGCTATAAAAATGACAATAGCAACAAATTGACATGCAAAAATAAGAATGATAATCAGAAAGAGACTTGAAGTGTATTTTTTTCATGGTCAAAAATATCTTTAAAGAAAAAAAAATTTGACATGAACCACCGACAAAGACTTTGAAAGATTCTATTGACTTGGTTTAAGGCTTTGCTTTTTTTTGATCTTGTGCCTGAGCACACGTTTGTTATGATGGTGTGTGTGTTTGCCGTTAAGGTATACTAACTACGGTTTTTTTTAAAGAATGTACTTTGTCATTGCTGCACTTGGAATGGAGCTTGCCTGAGTTGATATTCGGTCAAATAAGCAAATGAACAAGTGATTGTCTTGTGATTCTGTTATTTTTCTTGTTGAATGGAATGGATTTGAAATCATGACAATGACGACAATGATGATGATGGGAGTTTTTTTTGTTTTGTGTTTTTTAAACGGACGGATTGAGTGGCTGTCTCATTGACTATTTCATCGCATGAATGGGAAACGCGATCAAGCGGAAAGTTGAGTCAAGTAAGTCAAGTCAGCCAAGGAAAAAAAATATATATGGATGCGCGTATCCGTCCGTAGCCTAAATTCTGCAACCTGCAAAACGCCACGAGTATGTAGGTATGTGTGACGACAAGAGCAGCTGACGCTTTTAAAAATTAAAGTGTTTCTTTTTGGTTGCTAATTAACTTTTCATTTAAAAAAATCTTTGTGACAATGCTATGAACGAATGCGAAAAAAATGAGTAATGGGAAAACAATAGGGACTCTGCTAATTACGAAAGTGTAAATGTCAAAAAAAGAGATTTGAGAGAAGGACGACAAAGAAGAATGACAGATTAAATGAGCTGTTTTGTTTTATAAACATGGCATATGCATACTTGTTCGGATATGATAAGTCTACTGAGGTCGATCACAGACTGGCTATGTCTGCAACTGGCTGCAGTCGCAGTTGTTGTCGTGCTACTGAGCAAGGTTTCTCGTGACCTGGATCTTGAGCGACCACGTCTTCGATTCGGTGGAGCTTGATGATTACTTTGTTGTCCTCCATGTAAGAAGTGATGAAACGATTTGTTTTTGGAGGTATTTTTCATGTTTTTTGTTTTCACATTTAATATTCCATTGTTGTTGGAACGTCCCCCTGCAATACCTCCTGTTGAGGGGGCGCAGGTACAACTGCATCCGGGACATCCTGGCGTTAAAAATGATTGGTTACTTAATTTCCTTTGACCTCCACCGCCGCCACCACCACCTCTGCTATTAATCATGAATTCTTTAGGATTTGAGGGTGGTGTCAGACCATCACAACAACAGTAGTAACAGCAAGAGCAACAGGAACCTGAGGATGTTGATGAATTATAATGGATTTGTTGAAGAGGAGGTGGTAGAGGTGGGGGTGGAGGAGGATGTCCTAATCCTCCTCCTCCGCCTGGCACACGAACACTTAAAGCTTTCAAGGCATTTACAGTCACTGGATTCACTATTTTCCTGGCAGTTACTCTTATACCACCTCCTCCTGGTATTGGAGGGGGAGGTGGTGGAGGCGGTGGGGGTGGAGGAGGAGGTATATTTCCACCTCCTCCCCCGCCATTCCCTCCAGGATTTGTGGTAAGCAAAAGAGTTGTAGGTGGAGGACCTCTTCCAGTCCAAAGGACAGTAGTGCCTCTAGGATGATGATGACCTCCTCCTCCTCCCATAACTGTTAATTTACTTCCTTTCCTACTCAAGTTAACTTTGCCTTTTTTCCCTCCTCCAGCATTAGATGCTAAGGGATTTAGCTGATGATGATGTGTAGTAATATGGGGATGATTACTATGGGGATGTGCGTGGTTGCTATGGGGATGATGATGATGTTGACTTGGGTGGTGTCCATGAGAACCCTGCACCAGTTTTGCTGTGAGTAGCATAATAGCTTATCCCACTTTTTTCTCTTTCCCCTCAATAAAATATCCTCCAAAAATCCTTCGTGTGTACACCTCCACCAGTTTCACTTTTACTCACAATAATCCTCATTATCATCACACATTTTTCACGTCATCACCTCACACGTCACACATTATCATCCAAAACTCCACGCCACGCAAATATCAACAAAGCCAAAATAAAAAACCAGAGACACTCACTCCTCCTCTTCTTCTTCTGTTTTGCTTCGTTTACCCTGTCAACATTCTTAAACTTTCACAAAAAAAAGTATCTCTTACTCAGTTTATAATATTTTCTGAAACAGAATCTGTGTATCCCCTCAAGTTTTACATGTAGTTTCCTCTCTAAACCTCTCTTGCCAACTGAATGCCTCAGAATAAAAGTGAAGCTTTAAAGTGAGGAGTCTTTTGAAAATAAAAATCAAAGTAAAAATCATCCATCGTCTACACATTTGCGTCTTTCTCAAACTCTCATTTGCCACCACAGACAAAACAGTCTCACATAATCACAATAAACGCCATAGCCATGGTAACGATAGTGACGCTTCTAACTTGATAATAATTTCTTCAAGATAATCATCATCATATGCCATGCCATCATCATGGCATATCGTCACATTCTTTGCTTCGTTTCGTGGTGCTGTGCTCTCAGCAGCAGCAGCGTTCGTTCGCAGCATTTTTCAAATTAATATTAAAAAATGTGTGTCATGATTACTTCTACTACAACAACCGTTGACGGTAAAAATGTGAGGATGACGATGAGGATTTTTTTTGTGGTAGTAAAGCTGTCTTGTGTTGGTTGTCTAGAGGAAATTCTAAAGATAAGATGAGTTTCTATAGTAACTAAAGTTTTCATGCATACTCAAAACTATTTCTATATTTTATTTGCAACAATAAAAACAAAGTAGTTGTAATGTAACGGCATCATGTGGTCCTTCAGTGGTGGTGGTGTTGTTTGGTGGATGGATGGATGAAGGTGGTAATTGTTAAACTTTACTTTGTACAACTGAGCGTATTTAAATTTTTGTGAATTTTTTTAAAGTAAAAAAGGATCATGTGCAGTTTACAGTAAGATTTTGAGGAGATGAGTAGGCTTTTTGTGTAAAAGATTTGAATAGATGGAAAGACATTGTCATCTTCTTTTGCATCTTTCGTGCTAATTTTCTACATTGTTAGAATGATAGCAGTGGTTGTTGAAAAGCATAACAATTAGAATTTGTCTAGAATATATGTATAATGTCACGTGCTTTAAAAAAAGGATAGCAATGCCAAAAGTTCAAGACAAAATGCTTTTAATTTATTTGATTTTTTTGTTTTATTTTCTTCCTTTGTCCTTTTTTTTCTTTCTGGTTTTTTTTTAAATTGACGACCCAGTTTACTAATTTGTTTGTTTGATAATAAATGCATTTTCTAAAAAAACTAGTCTAATTGATTAAAATACACCTGATTGATAAAAAATGTGAAATTTAATTGAATTTAAGTGTATTCAACTTTAATCATGTCAGCATTTAACTTTTTTGTTTAGAAGATAAACAATTAATGAGACAGGTGTAGAAGTGCAATATGCATATTTTTTAAATATCACTCTCTTTAAAATAATGACAGGTATTTTTAGAGAATAAAAAGTATGTCATGGTGAGAGAAGCACAGATTTGGAATTTAGGTAAACGTACATGATAATACACTGGGATACATGCGGGGGGTTAAACTCTTTTTGTGCTTTATCAAAAATTCCATTTCCTTTTCTAAAACAAGAAGAAAGGATTAAACCAAGTGTGATTTGGTGATAAACCTTTTAAAATAAAATACAAGGCAATTAAAGTACATCCACATTATAATCTTGCAACCTTGACAATAAGGTTTAAATTATGCCAAAAGGGCCCCCTCTGTGCATCCTTTAATTTAAAATATTTTTATATGATTAATAATATGATAATCATCAATTAAACAATGTAACATGGTTATATAATGAAAACATAAATTATGTATGCATTTTAAGTAACAAGTTTTAAAAATAGTTACATTTAACATTCATAAATTTTTGTCGGTAGATGCATGCATGTTGGTAGTGGTGATGGGTGTGGGTCCATTTATCATCATCCTCATTAAAAAGTCACTAATGTGCAAAATTTATGAAGTAAAAAATAATAATCTTTAACACTTTAAACTTCCTCTTTTAAAATTTACATGGAAGTCAAATGACTGCGATGCGATGCAGGATCAAGTAAAAAAGGAGGTGCAGTTTTTATAGTGCCATAAATTTAAATGCTTTAATTTTTAATCATCATCACATCACCACAACTTCCAATATTTCCTTTTTTCTTAAAAAGATGTTCTTGAGATGACGGTGATGATGATGGGCGTTTTCTTGGATATGGCATCTCAAGCATAAGTTGCACATATTTAGCAGGATGCTGTTACATTTACATTGACACCCAATTTGAAAAAATAACTATGAGAAAAAGTTGACAAATAGGAAAAAGTTTTTCTTTGCTGACTTGATCTGACCAAGAGCATTCATCTGTCTAAAATATTTACTATTTTGTGATGAGCTGACAAGCAGGTGAGAGGATTTCTTTGAATTTACTCACTCACCTGAGCTCTTTTTTTATGATTGTGTGAATTTCGAGATTTATACTTTTATAAAGACTAAATCGTGACAAGATGAATAAAAGGTTTACGATTAAGCTTAAAAATAGCATAGAGGAAGGAAGGCAAAAAAATTGTTAAAAGGTACTAAGCTATAATATATGTACATAATATGTTGTTAGAGTGTGTGTGTAATACAGGAAGACATGCGTTAACTAACACACATGCCAACTTTTTTTACTACCACACACATTATTATCAAATCATAATCACTGTAATAAACTCACGCACACGCTGCTGAGCAATTGGAAAGGAATTTAAAGAGTTTAAAAATTGAAAACAAATACATCACAACACTTTTAAAAATATTTTTTTCTGATGATTGATTTCTGTCACGTGGGAGGGAGGATATATATTGAATTGAAAATAAAACAAATTTCACCTTAATAATAATAGTAACAATTGGACTGCATTCTTTCACACACACACGTATATTTTTTTCTGCAGGGGTACTTGCAAAAAAAATCTCTAAAATTTATTTTTTACGATTGGTTGACTACCGGACTGACTAACATGAGAAAAGATGGTTAGGGAATAGTAGGTAATTTAATGAAGCTTTAAATTGCTTTTAAATTCAGATTATAATTCTAATGGGTTTAGAAGAGATAAATTGTAAAGTGGAGAAGAAGATAAAATAATTTTTATGAGGGGAATTTTATGATGGGGGTTGCTTATGGCGTTGCTTTTACGCGTTACGTTGGTGATCAACATGATTAATGGACTGTTTGACTGAGTTATTTAAAAGGAAATCGAAAGTGTGATGGTGATGGTAGCAGTGGTTTTTTTCTACATAATAATAGCTTATGTAACTTTGTATGAAAACGGTTGCTTCTGTCGTGATAATAAAATGACAGGCTGGTATTAATTTTTATAAAAGATTTACACAGCGTATTACACATCAAGCTTTTCACTTTTTTCTAGGCTGTTTGTTTTCTTCATTTTTCTTTCGAAAGATTTTTGTTCTTAAGAAAAACAAGCCATAGAAGATTTTAAAAAAAACCAGGTACAATTTCGAAAAAAGGGTAATCACTTTTTCTTCGGTTGTACGATAATGCCATGCCAGGTACTCTTTTGGGTAATGGCTGATAATCATCCTAATTAAATTGGACATAACATTTTCATTGTTCCTATTGTGCTTGGTTGTCAGTGGGTTGTCATGACAAAATAATTAGGATAGAGAGGAATGTTATAATTAATTTTTTTCTTCTGGGATTTGGCCATTAAGATTAAAAGTTTTGTAGTTCGTGTCGTAATATATTGTCGTGTGCTGTATGAGAAAAAAAGAGATGAATTCCTTTTTAAATCTTTCAATAAACTTTCAAAAGAAATTAGAGATGTGCTCGTTGTAAAATGCAAGTTGACTTGGCACTCAAGAGGGAAATCACTTTGGCGTGAAAATGATTTGCATGAGAGATGCGCTCACAATGCAAATTTTTAAAACATGAGTTTAGTTAAATATTTAGGCGTGTCTTGTCTTCTTGACTGAAAATTTTTAACTGAAATATCAAGTCAACTGAGTTTATCCGTTTGCACGCCTCCCATTTACAAAAAAAAGTCTCAATTTTTTTAAAAATAGAAAATAATGTCACTATACTATGATTTCATTATTTATTTTTACGAGGGAAACTTTTAAAAATAATTAATAGTATTTAAAATTGTAATACAATTTTTAAAACTTCCTTTTTCTAAACTTCATTTTGCTTTCCATATCAAGTAAGTAATTGTAGAAAAAATATATTATATTGACCATTTTAGCTGATAACGATGGCTATAAAGTAAGTGCATATCCGCATATTTGTCTCTGGTGTAGAATAAAAAAATATCTATTTTGCTGACAATGTACAACAGAATGAAAGTAGAGGCAATTTTGTGGTGATGGTGGTTGGTAGTGGAGGAGATTTATGCTGTGGTCATTTCAACAAAAGCAGTAAAAAGAGATATATGAGATGATGATGTGAAGAAAATGGAAGCTATCTCTCACAATCAGTCACTTTATCATTGTGACACGAACAAATGAAAATAATATTAGTTTGGCATGGCGACGCGACTCGATGCAATGCGATGATATTAATGATGCCAAATTTTGAGATCAGTTGACCGTAAATTATTTTTATTCGCAATCACACAAGCAAGCTAAACCAAAAGAATTTGAGTTATTACAGTGCAGTGTGTAGTGTGTGCGTGCCTACATAAATAATATGTAATTTAGGTAGGTATCTATAGAAAAAAAGTCCACTGACGATGAGATGATGTCCTAGATATAGATCATATCTGAAATTTTTATTTGAGAGGTAACTTTATAATATGTGTGTATATAAATGTCAGTGGAACTAGGATTTTTTAGAAGAAAAAAATGCAGAGCAAACCAAACCAGAGACTCACGAAGAGTTTCGGTTTGACTACAAATTTTATGTAGTGCAGTTGTTGTTGTGTGCTATAGTAGCCAAGACGGACGTTGGAGATTTTCCTAAATTGACTAATTTGCATGTGAAGATGTAAACTAGGATATGGGAATATCGAAGTAATCAAATTAGTTTTTGAGTTTATGCTTGTTTGAGTGAGTAGTACCCTCTTCTCGCTTTCGGCAATAGAATCGAGTGGGGATGGGGAGTACTTTGCCCCTAAATATTATTAGCGCAGCGCAAAGAGCTTGAAAGCTGTAAGGTCCTCTCATATCATATCCGAAAATGGATAAGGTGATAATAATAAGCATGTCCTTTTATAGCATTAAGACTTGTAATAATATTATCGTTTTTAACTTGTTAAATCTTCTACAAGGTGAGATTGGTGGTGGAGGAAGGAAGTTGAGAGGTGGTAGTGGTGGAACAGCTTAATTTATTGGGATTTTTTTGGTATATATATTTTTTTAAAGATTGTTTCAAAGACTTTTTAGGTATCTTCATTATCATTATGATTAAGACTGTTTAGTTAAGAGTTATTAGGAAATAATTGTTAAATAGGGGTTTGTCACTGGTCACTAGTCGCCGTCGCCACCCCAATGACCTCCATAACATGTGCTTTTTTGTGATATTCTAGCAAATGGATAATTTAGTAGAATAAGTCGACAAGTACACGGAAATAATTTGAAAATAAATTGGGTAAATAAACCAAATTGAGTTGTCATTTTAAAATTTAAGAAAAAAATTAACGAGCAAAAAGAAACACGTAGTTACTTAATGTAACCTTTTCAAGTACAAAAAAATACAAATTATGAAATGAACAATTAATCATCATTAAAAAACTAAAGTGACGGGGTTGGTGTTCATCGCGTGCTAATTTATTTTGAAAACTACAACACCAGAAGCAATATTTTTCAGCATAAAAAAATTGAATCAAAATTTTCACGCGTCTATCTAAAAGCCTTGAAGCTATTATCACACAATTTTTTTTAAATATGATGATTTACCTGTCCTCCTCCCAATAAATTTTATTATGAATTACGAAAATGGACGCTAACTATCTGCGCGTGAATAATCACACCACCAAATGATTCTTAGAAGATATATCCCTAAACAAAAATCCTTTTTGATGAAAATCTAAAAGTCTATCTATCTCACTTATCCATTCCACCCACACAATCATCGTAACTTTTAATTTGACATTATGAATTTTTTCACAACAAGGAGAAAGCTAACTATGCTATGCCAAGTGAGCAAAATCAAAGCAGCACTTTACAAATTACAGAGGATACCCACGCCCATAATTAAATGCCCCACAGCCTTTTTAAGCGGTGGAGATGATAAAGATAACTTATGTGATATATAAGGGCCCTGCAGGTAAGCAAGGTGCTTTAGAGATGATGATGTGGACATAAATTTTCATCTTGTTTATATTCTCACTCGCCTCCTGATCATCATCGTCATCATTGTCCAATCTACCAACCTAATCATCTTGGTCATCAGCACTTTAAACATTTTCATTATCGAAGGAAAATCTTCTACGTATTTGCCTTGGAAACAGTCAAACAGGTGCTGACTAAGTTTAAATGATTTTTCTAAATATATACAAAAAAGTCTTAAAATAATTTACTACTTATTTACCACATTTTTTTAGATCATTTTTATTATAAGATGATAACATGTAGTTACAAACATTGCCGTATTTGATCTACTTTTAGTGGATTCTATTATTACTGCCTATTTACAATTTTGCAAAACCCACGCATCATTTTTTAAGCCACAACAAACTGTTTTATAGTTATATTATCAGTTTTAATAATTTGTTTGACGCACAGAAAAAAAAGAAACGCTCGAAAGTTGTTATTTTTTTCTTTGAAAAAAATGATTAATCATTAAGTATTATTATTCTGCGTGCATGATCACTGCTGGATAAATGCCATTTTATTATTCTTTTATGCGAATTTCGTGAAATGTAAACCACCCACGTGTAATTTTCTACCTCAATTGACCTGTGTCCTCATCTTCGTCAATATGATGACGGGTGACACAATAAAAAAGTGCAATAAAAATACACCGCCCCAACATCAAAGATTCCTCCTCCACCTCACAAGAAGAAAGAAACATGTCATGACATCATGTAAAGCATGCAAAAACATTTTTTTAACGAGATGACAAAAGACAGGAGAATAAATTGCAATTGCTACATTACATGAATAACAATACTAATAATTTTCGGTAATACTTCCAAAAGAAATGATTGATTATGAAAATAATCAATGCAATGATGGTGGTCAAATTTTCTTACGCCCACGCACTGAGCAGTCATTTCAGAAGTGTACAAAACGTTTTAAAAAATGACCAATTTCAAACTTTAGCTTAAAATTTTGGCCTTAGATTTTCTTTGAAGATTTGTAATTTAAGATTTTAAAAAAATAGTGATGACTATAAACATTAATAACCTTTTTTTAATAACGTTTATTATGAGCTTGCCTTTTTCATGTTATTGTTGTCGTAATGGCGACGACGAAGACGAAGACTTTTGAAAATGGTGTGATTCTTATGGTGCAACACAAAGAAGGTTTCATCCTCGGCTCATCACAGATCTAAACTGATCACCTTATTTGGTCAGCCGACCAACTCTCTTAACAAAAATGGCAATTTTTTTCTCTCTGGCTTTTTTTAAATGGACCGAAAATGCGATGGGTCATCTCCTGTTTGTAAGCTTGTTTTTTGTTTAGGAATTGCATTCAGGTTGGGGTACCGTAAACTTTTAAATCCTCCTCATTTATTTAATACGTCACCAGCAGAAATTTTATTTTTGTAAAGAAAGGGTTAAAAAATGCGTGGGAGGCTTACACGTGATGAAACACGTAAAATATACGCAGCAGCATAAAAAGTAATAGATATTGACACTGAACAAGTATCAAAATAAGGCGAAAAAAATAAATTTGAATATTCTCGTTTTACACGGAATAAAAATGTATATATTTTTGGATGGTGTCACGTTGCACATTTTCCTGGGATGTTAACAAACATCAATAAAAGTTTGTCTGTATTACCATTATTGTCATTCATTATTTGCTACCATTTTTTTTATGCAAGCTAACGAATTGTATAATGAGGATGTAGGCTAATAAATTCAAAGAATGTATCAAGATACAAAATGGCAGCCACCCACGCGTTACACTCAGCTCAGCAGCGCAAAATTTCCATGTTATCATGAAGGTTGATCTATGAGTATAAAAATTGGATAACCATATGAAATGGAAAATGGGCAGAGAAGGTGATCTGATGACGAAAAAAAGATCTGGAGATAAAATTACTAATGACAGAAATGACAAGGGAGTGTGTCGCTATGGTGATGAGAATACACATGTTTCGTGACAAATTAGTATGGTGATATGATAATGATGACGAACAAAAAGGATTGATTTATAAAAAAGAATATTTTTTGGCTAACCTCTTCTTCGACAATAGTCCGCTGGCTTGTTTTCCAAGGATTTCCATTTTTACCAGCCGCCGTCAACAAAGCCATATCCTGAGCATTCAAGTCAATTGAATCAGTGGAAAATTTTCGGGAATGAGAGTCACGACGCGCAGGAAATAATAAAACATCTCCCGGAGTAGATCCCCTTCTCAAATGAGAACTCTGATTGGCCACGTTCAAGTGATTGTTATGCAGAGGAGCTCCAGATGCTAAGGAGCCCTTTCTCCAAAGGATGTTACCTGTGGAGCCCCTTCTCTCTTGGCTGATAATTGTGGGAGGCACCTGCAATTGGCAACTGCTTCGATGACCACCCTTTCCTCCTCCAACAGCACAGCAATTTGGCGAATGAACTGTAGTTCCGGTGACTACGGTTGTGGTAGTTGAAGCATTATTTGGGTGCCCCACGTCGCTGGCGTGAGGAGCAATATAAAATCCCTTGGAACCAACCAGCCCCACATCACTACCCCTTCGGGAGGATGGCGCAGAAATATTTATGTGCTCCATAAGCTTCGTGATCTTGTCACCACTATTCCCTCCAACACCCACTCTTTTCGTTGACATGATTTCCAGAATATTTTTTAAAACACAAATACGTCACCAAGAAAACAAACTAAATAATAATTTCCACAGAAACCCAAAAAAAAATTCCACACTGATAATCAATCTAAAAAGAATGTGTGATTCGAAAGGTGATCCATTCACAACTGAACTACTGCTGATGCGGCGATGTACTCACTGACTCTGACTGACCGACCTGTTTACTTAGCATGTTTATTATAAAAATATGAGAGGTGGTTGGAGATTCTCCTCAAGTTTTGTTGAAGAGGTGGATCATCATCATCTAATATCATTTTTATATCATATAGCATTCATACAACATGACTGACCGCCACCGCCACCATAACACAAAATATCTCTATCGCCTGCTCTCTGGCTACACAATAATAATAATATGACGTCTCATTATTCTTCTTTTGCATGCACTGCTAAACAATGTATATTGTTGTTGAATTGAAGAAGATGATGAGGATTTTTCTATATGGGCAGAAAATTCATAAAAGAAAAATAGAGAGCGAGCGAGCGAGATGACAGCCCAGTCCAACTTTGGAGCTTCCAAATATGGAAATCTTACGTGAAAACTTGTCTACTTTTTTAACTTCTAGTTTGGCCTGTGGTGGTCGGTAAGGTGGTTATGTGCTTCTTGGGTTTATGCTGTCGTTACTCGCGTGTGTAAAATGTTTAAAAGACATTATATATAATTTAACCCTTTGCAAATTTGCAACTCTTCTGTTTATGCTCTCTGGTGATCCTGGTGCTGCATAGGTGATTTGATTTGATTTGTAATTTATCTACCTACTTTACACTTCTGATCTGGTTTTTTGGTAGGCAATAATGAGATCAATGCAGAAAAACTGCATTTAAGATTGTTATCAAGATTTTTTTTCTTTGGACAAACGTATTTTTTTATTTCGCATTTTTTTTAGTTTTTTCTTTTCCAAAAAACAAACAAAACACTTTATTTGACGGTTAGTTTTGATCTTATTTTGGTTTTAAGTTTACTTAAATTTATTTAATCGATGCTTATATTTATTTATTTTTAAATTTATGACAATAATTATTTTTAAGTTTGGGAACATTTATTTTTATTCTGCTAGTTTCTATTATCACCATCACGTCACTTCACAAAATTTTATTTTTAATCATTTTTGACAATCAAACGCTTTTATTTTTTACTTGTCTGTTATGCAACCACGCACTCTCTCTGATTAGATTACTTTATTCACATCCATCCGCACTGAAAAAATTTGGAATAATAGAAAAAAAAGCCTTGGAAGTATTCTATGCATCCCTGATTGGATGACAAAACAATAAAACTGATTTACTGATTATATATCATTTGTCTCTCTCAAGAGTATTTAATTACCATTAAAATTAATTGCTAGTTAGAATGATGGATTGGTTTATTTAAAAAATGAATAAGATTGATTGGATTGTTATTTTAATTTTTCTCAAATATTTCCACGTTTTCGTTTTTGCAAAAATACAAAAAGCATATTGATTACAAATTTGTTTTATTAGTGTGAGAGGAAGGAAGGAGGCGACATTATTATTTTTTTATAATATTGTTAAGTTATTAGTATTTTTTTGTTGAAATTTGAAAAATAATTTGTTGTTTTTATGTAAAAAAATGAATGGGTAAAAAAACAATCGTTTTAAGGAGCCGTCTGCGTGGCGGCGGCGGAGGCGACGGTTGGAATAACGTATTGGAGGAGGGCAAGAAATTCGGTTTTGATTTCGTTTCACAATTATAATATATTTTTTCCAACGAATACGTAACTAAGTATCTCTGAAACACAACTGTTCTGTTATTTAAAAAGTCTACACTAAATTTGTTTAGTATAATATGTTAGTTTAGTCTAAAATATTTTTTATGTAACAATAATAATCATACTCACAACTTTTCTAGTTGGCTCTCTTCACAACTTGTTTAACATCTAGTTATTAAATTCCTATTATTATTGATAGTGTTTTGTTTGTCTGTCTGTCTACACCTATTATTATCATTGAATGAACTATAAAAAAATTCTACCACTAAATATTTTACATACTAATATTTAATTATAATTAACTTTGATCATCTTAAGATTTAACTTCACTATTTTTTTAGCAGTATTGCTATATATTCTACAGAGCTATAGGCTAAAGAAATAGAGATGAGCTCTAATTGTATTTCTGATTATAAATAACATCTATATTTTTTCCCTTTCTGACTGCTTTAAGCTTTTAAAATTTCTAGCAATCAAGGTCATTTTATCATCTGATTAAAAATTACCAACAACGCAGCAAACATTTTTGTGAATATTTATTTTTTCTTGTCAGTTAAACGGTTTCACAACCAATTTTTTTTATATTCCTTTTGATCGTTTCCATGTGAAATTGAAGCTTGTTGATAAAGTTGAGAATTGGATTTAGACCAGCAGTAGTAGCATTTTGCATTCTTTTTCACTATTAATTTAATCAGTCTATCTATTTTCTATTAAAAAAATCGAAATATTGAATTTAGAGACTAAAAAACCTTTAACAAAAAGGCAATGCAGAAAAAATGAGGAAATTTAATGAAAATCACATAAATTTTTGTGACATAAAGCATTTTTGTTGTAAAATTTAAAAGCAATTATGTTTACAGGGAAAACAGGAGAAAATGAAAATATTAACTGAAAATTATAAATAAACTGTTTTTAGTTTTGGCATCGCATTAATTTGTTTTAATTATTAAAGTTGTTGAATATTTAACAGCATCAGCATAAGGTGTGCTGTGACTTGTATATCATTTCTCTGGACAAAATTTATCACTCGGTCTGTTATCAGTGTTTTTTTTTCTTAAAATCACCTTAGTAAGTATACTTAACAACGTAATTATCATTTACTTAAGTAAATTATTCATAAATTTTTATTAAAATAGTTGTATTTTTGTTGCAAAGTAATTAAAATACTAACGATTATACAATATTTTTTTCCAATATTAAATATGTAGTAGCAGCAAAAATATTACCTATCTTGTAATTTGTTGTGTATTTCATGTTGTCCGCTACTTAAACATTTCAGTTAATTATGGTTAGTATTTAAAAAACCTTAAAGACAACAAACATTAGTTAATAAAAAATCAGTAATTTTATTTAATGGAAGCTTTTGCCATTTTTATACCAAGCGCCTTGAATTGAAACTAAGAAAAGATGATTAAGAAAATTCAACCTAATTTATTTATTTTTTGTCTGGTGAACGACTTTGTGGCTGTGGCTCTCTGGCACTACTAATAAATCTGTTTTTAACTCTTCTTTCTTTTCTAAAAATAAGTACTAACAATAATTTTGGCTAATTAACTTTTAAAATATAATTAGTATTGTTATTATCTTTTTTTCTAGCGATAACATTTTATCGGTTATCAGGAGGATGCTCAGGTTTGATCAGGAAAAAAGGGATAAGTTTTCTGTTTGGTTTAAAGCTACACAGTTATTGTGGTTATATTTATTGAACATTTTTAACCTATACAAAATATCCTAAAACCCTTCCTATTTTTAAACCTAACAACTTTTTTTAGTATTCTGATTACAGACGAGAGTAAGAAGACGAACAAGAAGAAAAAAATATTGTTAGTACTGCACTGGCTTCACTTGAAGATTTATTTTGACAACGTCTGCGTCTTCCGTTCTCTTCAGCTCAGTCAGTAGATTTTTTAAATCCAAGTTAACAATTTTTAGTTATTTTTCTCTCGATGGATTAGTTTTTTTGCGCTGATCTTGTTGAATTATGAATAGTTAATTATAAATATATAAGAAAAAAACAAAAAGAAATATTTCCAAACACTGTAAACATACTTAAGTATTTAGCACGACGATAAAAACGCGATATTTATTTGTTATTACTAAATATTTTTTTGAAGACCTAAAAATAAGTTGTGTATAAAAATGGGAATTTCATTTTTCTTTTCTTTTATTTTCCGTAGACAAACACGAGAACAAGGCTTGTCAGCGAGCAAATGAATGCGATCACGAGGACCATCACCAGAATCCACACTCTCTTTCCTGCAAAAAAACAAAAACATCCCACCCATAAAAAAATAGAATAGCAATCCATTTAAAAATAATTACACCAAAAAGTCAGGAGAAAAGTAAAGTGTGCCATATATTTCTGTCAACTAACCCATGGGGACGTATTTAAATCTGGTCCAGAACAAGGAATGCGAGGATCCATCCTCTCCACCTATCAGATCCACCTCCTGGCCAAAGTCTTCCAGCATTCTATACATAGTTTATACACAAAAAAAAGAATAATTCGTTACACATCTGAATGCAAAAAAAGAATACAAAAGTTTGTCAAGGTCTTCATAATCATTTCATTATTTTTTCTCCATTCTCAGTCATCCGCCTTGAACGACATTTCCTTCCCCCAACTAAATTCCTGCCCCCCCCCCCAAAAAAAAACAGGAGAGAAAAGCCCATTTTGTTTATTTATTCATTCATTCATTTTCAAAAAGGCAGAGAGTGAGAGGAAACACAACTTAATGGAATCTTTGGGAGTTTGTCTGCTCTTCAAACTATCTTCATTTGGGAGAAAGGAAAAGAGACACACTTTTTACGCTAAAGCCAACAGCTAACAAACCTAAAAGAGAAAAAAATGTGAAGAGCTCTTCTTTTCTCTCTATTTTTTCCTGTTTGCTTGTTTATTTTTCTCAAGTGTTTGCGTTTTTTTCTTGCGTTGGAAAGAAAAGTGGAGAAAATCCAATTGGATAAAAAATGTTCAGTTTGTTTTATTTCTTTGTCCTCTCATTTGAAATGAGATCAGATTTCTGGGGAATACCAAAAAACGTACAAAAGAGAAAAAAACTAAGATGCTATATTTTTATTTAAAAAAAATAAGGCACAAGGATGTTTTGCACCTGGGGCACTACATATCACATCGTGTCATCATCATCATCTTTTTTCTTCGTGAGAGGAAACCGCTATACTTATTTTTATCTTCCTGATTTTTTTTTTGCGATTCTTCTTGGGTCCCTTTTCAAAAAATATGTCGTGTCAGTAATGTTGAATGTCATGTCAAGTCATGCATGTGTGTGTGTGTGTTCATGTCTTTTAACATATTTCTTTCACATTTATTTTTTTCTCGTGATAAAAATACTTTTTTGTTATATTTTATTTTTTCTTCTGTACTTACAGGGCATTCTCATCACATTCCACGCAAAGTGTATTTGGCGACGAAACGACCACGACTTTTTCCGGACTTTCATTTTCCAGTTTGCTGTATTTGGCCTTTTTGTTCCCGCAGCGAGGGCTCTCCGGCTGTAATAACAGGTGGAATGCAACAACCATTTTATTCACTTCACAATTTCACACAGATATTTTTTCAAAATAAAAAAACATTATTTCAAATCAAGACATTTTTTCATTTAAAACTGATATGTAAACTAAGTTCAAAGAAAAAAAAAACAAAAAAATATCGAGTATCTAGTTCCAACCATGCACAAAAAGTGAATGCACTAATATCCACTTATATGATCTTATGCGCTTGAATTTTTTAGAAAATAAATAAAATAAGAGTATCCCTCCTCCTTCTATCCAACCAACAAAACAAGAAAAACAGAAAGTCTGCTACAGATTAATCCACTGGAATTATTAATGCTGCTGCTGCTGTTGTGCTCATTATCATAATCATAAAAAACCGCAAGCCAACCATAATAATATTTTACAAGCTGGATAATATTATATTGTGCATGTGTATTTAAGGTCGGAAGACATTTAATTTCCTTTTGTAATAATAATTTATGTGGTAAAAAAAAAAAATCCTTTTTTTCCACCACACCGCACCACAATCATCATCATCAGCAAAAAAGCTAGTCAACTAATCATAATAACCGTTTCCCATCATGTACTACTCCAATACACTCTTCTCATTATCATTATCGTTTATTAGTAAAAAAAGAAGGGATAAAAATAAATGTATTGTCGTTACTCTCGTTATCATCGTTATAGTCACTGAGTCATAGTGACTGCAACAGACGTGCATAACCAAAAAACCAAACTCACAAGAGACTTTTGTATTGTAATTTCATTTGTTTTATTTATTTTATATCAGCTCATGTTTCACTATTTTATTTCTGTTATTATTAAGCTGCAAATTAAATGTGCATTTTGTTTTCCAGTGGGATAGGCCATTTTTCATTTTCATCTATTCTACTTTGTTTGGCTTTTATACATTTGCAAGCTTTTCATACATTTTATCTTGAATTTCTCTGTTTGAAAAATTAAATGAACGTGAAAATTTTAAAGGAAAAGTTTTTTTTTCAAACAAGGTTTACCAACCAAAATAAGTTCATTATCCTTCCAAAAATGCACTCAATAAAATACATTTCCCATTTCTTCCACTCATTTGACTATTTTTGCTTGCTCTCTCTCTCTCTTTACCAGCCAACCTGTCCCATTCCCTTTTCCACTAATATTTTTCCAAGTGGAATAAAGAGAAAAGAGTTGACTTGACTTAACCCTTTTATTTATTACGTTTACTGCTCTAGGCTGAGAACATTTGGACCAGACGACGACTCATAACACAACTAGAAAGACCAGCAGTTACCCAGGAAAAACCACAAAAAAATAATATAAAATACGTAACGACTGACTTGACTATGTATTGACTATTGACTTGAGTTTATATCGTGTCGTTCGTTTCGTGAGTGAGTTTAAGTGCAAAACAAAACCAAACATTTGCATTGTATTGCTTTTTTGGTCTGCATGAATTTTCATTCAAGTTTACCGATATCTTTTATGCCAAACAGCCCATGCTTCTGGTTCTCTAGTTATAATTTTCACATGAACTCCTTTACGACTCATTATATTATGTTTTTAAATGGTAAAAGAAGGAAACCCAACCACATAACACAAAAAACCATTAAAAATGAAACTCATTTTAATTTACGACCATTTTGGGTGAAAACTCTCTAAAGATTCTCTCGCTCTAAAAAGCCTAAACACTTACGGTGGTATACTGGGCGGTGGTGAATATTGGTCTCCCTGTTTATGTCACACCACCACCACCACCAAATCACCTACAACTTTAAAACCTAGCTAACTTACGTTAGAGGCATACATTTTAAAAATATAGTTATTTTACTACAACACTTGTAATTAAAACTTGCCCTCTGTGTACGCATCTCTTTTATCTAAATAGAGTCACAAAAAGAAGATCAATAAAAACGGAGACGAGCAGTAGCATCAGCAGTTTTACTACTTCTTTTTACACATATGTGACTTGGCTTACTTTTACCATCATCATCCAAGCCAACACCAACTTTTCATCTTTTCAGCGTTAAAAACTTTATGAGAGTTTCTCAGTCTAGTACCAAGAAAAGTTTTAGAAAATCTTCTAATCTAACCAACAGCATATAATATTTATGAAAGTTCTACATATTCCCTTGCAAGCAGACTGCCATTTTTTTATAGAAAATAATAAAGTTGGTAATAAACTGAAAATAAATAAAAATCCTTCCTAGGAAAATATGCATTGCATTGCATGCATCATGCAAGTATGTCAACATGCAAAATAAACTGAAATGAACATTTTTTTGCTCTCTCTTTAAATTTAAATTATTATTTTATTTGAATCCTTACCTGTCTCGCACTTGTGTCCCAGTCTTCCCGTTTCAGGTTCAGCTCATCTTTTATATTCTACAATAAACAAGAAAATAAACCATTTTAGTTTTTTCTCTGTAAAAAAAATGTGACAATTTCTCTTTACACACATGCCTATTATTTATGCATGTGTGTAACACAACACAACATAAAAAATATATAAATTGGGTCACGTGGCTTAAGTACCTTTGGCAATTTTAAAAAAAAAAGTACACATAATGCAATTTCCTTTTACATAAACTTTTCCTCTACTTTACTTTGCAATGCTCATTGATCGTCTATTCGCGTGACTCCTTTTTCTCCAGACATTCATTCAAAGAAGCAGAAAAAGCAAAGCAAAATATATACAAAAAAAATGTCTGAACTGTTGCCGACAAAGCTATGCTGCTTTTCACACACTGCATTTTCCTTCATCGTAAAACTTAAATAAAAAACGGTGAACAGTGTATCGTTTCATTTTTTTTCTCAGAAAAATATATATAGAAATAAACCTCATTCTTTTTTTCCTCTTCTTCTTCTTCTTCTTTTTAAGATGATCATGTAATTATTACTATATCAACTGTGTATCATAATAATCATGTCGTGGTCTCATACAAGATATAAAAGAAACTTGTACACTTGCAAGTTCAGAAAAAAATGATTGACCTTTCTTGTTTCCTTTTTTATTCACCTTTCCAACTTCCAACTTTTTTTTACGATGATAGCCTCTCTCTCTCTTTCTCCCTCCCAAGCTCCTCATCAACTCAACACTTTTTTTTCTTCTTCTTCTCAAAGCAAGTATACTTGTTGTGTAAGGGAGAGAGTAGAAGCAGGTGATGAAAATGCCATAAAAATCCTCTCAACATCACCTCACCTTATTTTTCCCCAACGTCGTGAGTGAGAAAGAAGTATAAAGCGAGAAATAAAAAAAAGTTCCCTTTTCATTACCACTTAAACTTCTCTCTTTATTTTCTTCTTGAAGAAGAAGGAAAAAATATAAACTACCCACTTCTTTCTCTCTCCCCCTCTATCCCCCTCTTAAAAGGGAAAACAAAGTACCAACTTGAATTGGAGCGGACCGGACCAAAATAATGTATTGGAATACTAATAAATCGAGTTTTCTCAATACTTCTCCCACTTTTCTCTTTCTTCAGAAAAAAAACATAGAAAGCTATTCTTGTATTTTTTTCCCGTACTCAACTCAATTTACTTTCCCAAGAATAAAAATATGGGCATGCATTTTAACATGAAAAGAACAAGCATATTTTTTTGCATGTCTCAATTCACCCCAAAAAATATTCCAAACTATCCATTCAATCCATCTTTACATTTTTACCTTACCCATCCATGTCATCCTTGAAAAGATTTTCATGTATTTTTCGTATTGGCTTGTGTGAGAATTGTAACATGTGTTTTATTTTTTTTGTCTGAATTTTTTATTCCGAAAGGAATAAAAGGGATTTTGTTCGGAAAGCCTTTTTTTTGCTAATAATAATAATATTGGCAATAATTTCCATCCATCTATTGAGAGCATTTACTATTCCATTATTTTTTTCTTAATAAGATTACTCTTTCTCGTGCTTTCTTCTTCTTCTGATCGGTTGGAAGTAAAAAGAAAGGAAATCAATTTAGAGAGAAAAAGGGTGAGTGTGCGAGTCTGCGAGTGAGTGAGAGACTTATTTAGTGAATCGAGTTGAATGAATGAATGAGTAGAAATGGAAATGATGCATAAATAAATAATAAATAATGTACTACATAAATTCATAGTTGATTTGCACTGTAAGCGGTGTAAAGAAGTAGCACAAAAAATAAAATATTTCTTTCAGAGTAAATATTACATTAACAACGTATTCAGATTTTACCAGTTAGGATTCCCTAACAATGTTGTAGACAATAGAGTTGTGTAATGGATAAATCTTTTAATAAAATAAATGTGTGTGCAAAGCTACTATAATACTTTTTTTTTGTGCAAAACTCTGCAAAATCTGGCGGGGGTACAAAGGAAATTTTATTTTTTTCAGAGTGAGTGTATTATGATTATAATAAATAGGCTAATATTGAAGGAGAGAAGCAGTAGAAGACAAGCTTTCCCCATGAAAGTTGTACTGCTGCTTTGTACAAGTGTCTTGTGTACACTTTCTCTCTTGTGTCCTTAGAGACGAGTACAAAAAGCAGCGAAAGACCTGCTTGCTTTACTTTCACAGGTTCTACTACTCCGCTAAAAAGAAGTGAGTTGACGGCGAAATAGTTATATTATGGATGTATACTAGTGTGTATATAATATTTTTATGTAAGTAGGTCGCAATATTAAACGCAAACACACACTCTGATGTGTTTACTGAGATTTTTTTTTTGCTTTGGGGGGAGGGGGAGGAAGTATGGGTGCTTTGCTTGCTATTTACTCTCACTTACTATCATGCTGTTATGCTAGTGCTGTTTTGTGTATAATATAATATTAGCCTGCTTTGCATAATACCAAGAAATAATAAAATATTTAGAGAGATGGAGAGACAGAGAGAGAGAGAATAAAAGGGTTAAATAAAAAAAGCAGCAGGAGGCGATAGGATGCGGTGCGGTGCTGTGAGAGAGAGAGGTGAATGGATGTGGGATGATGATTGAATGCAAGTCAACTCACATGTTTAGAAAATAGAGAGAGTATAATGAAAATAGAAGAAGAGCTTAAATGATAAATCCTCTTTAGTAAATCCATTTATTATTAGGCTTTAATTGTAAAAAAAGGTAACCTTGAGTTGTCCTCTCTCTCTGTCCTGTCTGCGTGGAGAGAAAATTGAAAGGGAAAGTGATGATGTCAATTTCAAGTCTATTTTTATGCTAGTTTATTGGAAAAGAAGGGCTTGAATTTTTGGGAGAAAACTGATAACATTTTTTTCTAGAGATTTTCATGGTAAAGCAAGTTGAGTACTTAAAAATATTTAATCTAGAGAGCTTAGTTTTTTAATCTTTCTTGGAAAAGTTGTCTAGTGAAAGCTGTCTTTGTAATGGATGCTGGGGATACCATGGGGGTAAGGGGAGGATATTTATATATTTTTTTTGGACTGGGAGGGAGGAAGCATGAAGTAATCTTCTTAAAAGTTGTAGAGACTGCGAAATGATGGGTTGAATGTGAGCTTGATGATGATGACGATGAAATGATGCTTCCTTCCTTTTTTTCGCCGTCAGAAGATATGCTTCTTTCTGACTCTCTCTCTCTCTCTCTCTCATTCTCATCATCTCATCCATTTATAATAGCAGCCATTTGGGGCGTAATCTTTCCCTTTAAAAGATTTAAATTGTGTTTTGGGAAATGCTGAACGACGACAACGACAGGCGAGAGTGAGTTTCAAGAAAGTTGAGTTGAGTGAGTGCTTTTAGCGTGATTGCTAAAAACGGCTTTAACTCAATTTAATTATTGAAATGGCTTTACTAGAAAAAATAAAATGGTATAGGCACACCACGTGACTTAAGGGTTCATGAAGCAAATGAGCACACAGAGTATTTACTCACTTGAATCTCTTGCCGAGTCTTGATAATAAAGTTGAGTCTGGAGGAGATCTCCTTGTTGTCCCTCAGCCCCTGTCTTTTGGCAATGGCGAGAGTGGCCTCGAGATCGTCTAGATCCCACTCCAAACTCCTCAAACCATTCCGCAGTTGACTGGCTACCCATTCGGACACCTCATTAGACCCTTGGCAGTTCTCGGACCAGTGCTGGAACAGTTCCCTCGTCCGCCCAAGTGCCTTGCACACTTCACTATAAAACAAAATCATACAATCAAATCCCACCAAACTCATTAGTACATTACATTCTACATAACCGTGTACACCGACAAAACAAAGCCATCATCATGAAACGTGAGACCATTTTTAGCCATTATCCAACCACTCGCTTTTTACTCCGCGTTTACCTCATCTTTATACATTTTTTTGAGCAGTCTAGTCACACATCATCCTCATCACAGCCACCGCATCAGAAAAAAAACTCGTCAACATTTTTTTATTCTCCTCAGCAGTAAAATCGATTGAAGCAAAAAAAAGCTTTCAAACAAGTATACACTCTTTTTCTCCTCAGATTATCGCCATCTTCAAATGATTTCCAGTGACGACTCGCTCAGTTCCCTTTTTCCAGCGTTCAAGGCAACTCGACTAACTGTAAGTTTTACTGTTTTTCTCAGATCCTTGAAACATGGTCATCGATCAAAGAGGAAACTTGTGTTTGTACACTTTCATTACTACAATGATGATGATGTTGATGATGACCATCATCATCTTCAGATCAGATCTGATCACAAAGTTACTTGTGTAGAATTTCTACACATGTTGTTCTACTATTTTACTACTTTTTTCTGTATTTGGGCCATGAACATGATGAATACTTTTTAAACGACGAGAAAACATGATCAAGAGAAGGAAAAAAATATAGGACACATGGCATATGAGCAAGTCATGACTCATCTCATCATCATCATCATGAATTTAAGCACCCAAACGCTATTTTTTTAGGTACTAGATTTAGTCTTTTGGCCTGTGTGGGGCATGCATGCATGCCATGTCATTTCCTATTTGAATGTGATGCTGATTCTTTTGATGGTGATGTGATGACGGTGGTAGTGGTTATGGGACGGGATACCGTCCAGCATACTAAATTGCTGTTTTTTCCAATACAGTCCATTATGGCATGGCATCCATCTTCTTCCACCACCACCACCACCATACCAGCTTTTTTTGTAATAATAATATAAATAAAATTGGACTATTAAAACGGAAGACGAAAGAAAGTAGCAGGACTGGACTCGACTACAACAGTGAATTATATAAAACACAATTGTTTCTTCAATAGAATGGAAGGAGCCAGCAATAAAAATCGCTTTGCAAAAAAAAGACGGACGGACAAAATGGAGAAAATTATTAAATAATTTTGGCTGCCTGTACACTGCAAAAAAATTCGCAGTTCCTTTTCATCATCATCCCATTCCTCATCCAATCCAATCCACCAAACCGAATTTTCAGAGTACACATGTGTAAGTCCACCAACTTTCAATACACCTTATGTATGAGGTCGTCCGATTTCAAAATAAATGTGCTTATCTGATAGAGCTCGACGAGTAGATCACGAATATGTGTCACTTGCCCGGGTAAAATGAAATACCCGGG
>JAQFXM010001019.1:0-37392 GCA_034693345.1 Entomobrya multifasciata | reverse complement strand
AATCAGCATAAAAAACTACACCACTACGTATAAATTTCAAGCTAAATTTCGCTCATGCATTCAGTCAGTTCCATTGTAAGTAACTAGCAATTATCCAGTATTTTTGTGGAACTAGACAGTTGATTTTATTTAGAAATTTTTGTTCTCTAAATTTTTCTAATTAAACCAGTAAAAATAGTTAAAATTAGTATTATATTAAGTAAAATTTAAGAAAAGGGTTCGATTGGAAATTTACCGAGTTGAGGTTGCAATGACTGCAAATGTTTGAAACCGCTGACAAAGGATGTATCATGCTGACCAATTACATATGAACCACCCCAGAAGAATATGCTGTTTAAAAGAAGGGCAGCAGAAAATATAACTAGTGGTAAACTGTCTTTGTTGGATCTTGAATTCAGGACTACGTCTAGACAAGAACCAGATCCAATGAAACAACCGAAAAAGAAGACATTAATATTCCAGAGCCGTAAAAATGGATATTTGGATGTGAAACATTCAGTATTTTGGGAAAACAGTTCAGTTTCTGGATCCCATTCGAGAAGAAATGGAGCAAGTTTGTGATGAGGTTTAAATAATTTTGTATAAAGATACAAAGGTTTGGAAATGTGAAGCTTGAATTTTTTACGCTTTGCCATGATGACTATAACAGCAGGGCAGTATTGCCCTGTTGTCTTATTAAAACGCTGAATAAATGCAGTACAGAAATAATATGATGACCGATTAAGAGATAAAAGAACAATGGCAACGAGAATATTCAATGAAGGATTTTATATCAAAGCCAACTGAAAACTGGATTTTGTGGATTTAATAACATGTAAGTATTTTTTAAATCTTGCGAAATAATTTTGTTTCTAAATTCGATTCTTGTTAAAAACATGTATGAAAAGATTTCAAGTCATATAAAAAACTTTGTAGGTTGGGTTTCTTTACATAAACTGTTGTTTTGTATTAACCGTTAACATTTTTAGTTATGTGAACTTATCTCAATATTTGCAAGACTTCCTAAAATATATTTCTAGTATAAGCTTGTGGCTTGCCGTTATCTACATGAGTTGAACAATAAAATTAACCCCGGCCCAGTCACGATTATTTATTCATAAAATCGTATAATCTAAAAAACCTGGTTTTTAACATTGACCGTATACAATTTCTCTTGGAACTAAACCGAGCATTTTACTTCTGAGGTTACTTTTAGTAGAACGCAGAACTTAACATTTCTTATATTTTCGATTTAAATTTTCGATTGTCAATTTATCATAGAATCGATTTATTTTTAAGTATACCAGATCAAAATTGTTTTCAATAAATTTATAGCTATCCTATAACTTATCAGTAATTGTTTCAGTGTGTTTCTAGATAACAAGAACTTTTTTGTTTATAAATGTTTCTCAGAATTTTATATCCGGAATTAAGTTTTCACAGATTAACAAATCAGCATCTTAGGATTTCAATTTTTGTGTGATTGAATATTTTGGTTTTGATGTGTATACATGTCTATGTCACTTTATTCACTTGCAAGTTGTGGTGTATGTAAATACCCACATGAAATGATAATATGTAAAATATTCTAAATTGATATTTGATAAGACTTGCTAGCTTAATTGATTAGATTGAATATGTAAGAAGACAGTCTCCATGAACTGTCTTCCTCTGAACTGAATGATATCTGTAAGTTGAACATCATGAAATGTAACTTACTCTTCCTCTGTCTTTGGTACCGATTGGTACTAAATAAAACCCTCTGCTCTGTATATAGATTACACACACGTAGGCAAAGAATACCATGCACTGATTGAACTACTGGCTTGCATACTAGCATAGCACAGCACCTAAATGAATCTTATGATAACCAGGTCACCTCATAAGAAACTGCCAGAAGTGGACACCACATAAGTATTCATTAGAGAATATTTAGCTCAAAAGGAGCAGTAAAGTTGTAAAAGTTGATAAAATGTACCTTGAACATTACTAATGTAATTAACTAAACTCAAAGATTATAAGGGTTATAAAATATTATCAGGTATGTTTTAAAACTTTAATGTGCACGTGCTGAATAAAAATAGTGCCACTAGATCGACTGAATGTTGTATTATTGCACCAACTGCATAACTTACCTTTTAATTATATTTTAGATTGGGCCTCTAACACAATAAATATTTTAGTGGTTTTGAAGTACTTTTTAATATATATATTTTTTTACACGTATTAGTCGTCTCCATTTATTTCATCTATCAAACGTAAAGACAAGATTGGTTTTTGAATAAAAAATTTGCACAAAAATGGTGCGAACCACAATGTTAGTATTATTACTGCACTGCTGGATACCATTAGCAGATAATCAATACACAGATGACTTTGAAAATCTAATTTCCTCGTTCATATTTCAACCAAACTGCCATATTCACATAATATCGGATGAAATTTATTTCGGATTTTCAAAAGTTAAAACCAAATTAGCAAATTCACCAGCAACGTTCACAGTTCGATACTTGCTCAAACAGCACGTAAGTTCAGAGACGAAACCATTAGGACTATTGGAATATCCTGACCTCAAACAAATCCGTATCAACATAAGTTATCTTCAGAACGTCCGAGTTTTGGAACCGTATCAATTTCGAAAATGGCAACAGTTTGGCCTTGCATACAAATCAGATTTATTTACAGAGGACCCCGGACTTCAGTTGAGTATATTCAAAAGTAAAGTTCCCAACTGTGTTTTGGCTATCATTATACTTGTAAAAGAGTGGCAGGTATTTTATAAGAAGCAGATTTACAAGCATCTCCATCCAACAACACACATATATTTTCCATACTATACAGCACTTAGTGAAATAAAGACACTTTTTTCCGTATACACTTCAAAAATTGCGCCGTTTTACGGTTTGCCATATTCTACATATACTCTTACACCTTCGAATTTAAATGTTCTCCATGTCGTATTTTCGAAAACGTCTAGTCTTGAACAGTTGGACCCCGTATACGTCGCGATCTCCATTCATTTGCAAAATTCAGGCTGCCATATACGTTCATAGTGAATCTGGATCAAGAGGTACCATCTAAAAATTATTTACTGGATCAAAATGTAAATCGTATAAATGATTTGCAAATATTTTGCTACTTTTGCCCTAGCGAGAAAAAATTCGATTACAATACCGCAATTGACTTCTATTTTAAAGTAGGAACTTATATTTCTGTAACAAATATTTCTGCTATACGTGCATATAGTTCTAATTTATTAAGATTTCAAAATATTTGGTCCGTAGCTGATGCAATATATTTGGAGAGTATAGAATTTAAGAAATATAACAAACTGAAAAACCCCTTTATTTTACCAGCAAACAACGAGTTGGAATTTCGTTTGTCGATCATTAATATGTTACTTGTTATCACGAATAGCTCCTTATTTCCATGTCGAATGTCAAATTACATAAATGGTGTACCATTTGTTGGGGTCGATAAACCATGCCAAAGTAGATTTATGAATTTGTATCCAAGAGTACTGCCTGTTCATAGATATAGTGACGTCCAGTTGATACCTGATAACGATTTTTTGCAACTGGAGCCATTCACTTACGTTTCTATTCGAAAGTTGGGTTATAGTTTCCTCACTTGTCGTCACTGGAATCACCTATCTTGGAATTACTATTTAAAACCATTTGATATGGAAGTATGGATAACTCTTCTTATATACTTGATTAGTTTATCTACTTTCATACATTTAACGCTAAAGCTTAAAAACCAAAACGGAGGAAACTTCAATCCATTTATTTTTGCGTATGCTTCAATGGTCGAATATGCTTACGAAATTCCTGACCATATTTTTCAGATGAGAACGCTGAAAATAGTACTTGGTTCATGGTTGGCCATGTGCGCTATTTTTACTAATGCTTACAAGGGAATTGCAATAACAGGTGTGACATCACCAAAAGAAGAATCTGGATTGGTTTGGTTTTATGATTTATTTCCTAAAATTTTCGAATATGTTAACGATGTAAATAGTTCACTCAAGGTTGAAACAGACAAGTGGGGAAATTCATACACTACTGAAAAAATTCACGACGTCCAAAACCATTTACCTTACGCAATATATGCTGCACTGTATCCAAAATACTTGAATATTTGGAGAACGAAAAACTATTCTAAAATGTTAAGACATTCAAAATCGGGTGATTATATTGTGCCTAACGATTGGTTGCCAATTATTGATGAATTTAGGTTAAAATATTTTAACCTGCTTTTTTATTGCAAAGGTGAAAACTGTACAAATGAACATTTAAGAGACCCGAAAGTTAAACTTATTGATATATTTAAAAACCCTGGTAGTTTTCTAATTCCAAAACAAATCGATGATCCACGATTTTACAGCAGTTATGAAGCTGCAGTGGAGCGAGAAATAACTAATTGTTCTAAACAGACGGTATATATAGATAATGAGGATAAAATTAAAAGAGATTTGGAATATTATAGACGACACTACAAAGACAAACCTTTTTTCGAAGGTAATGAAACCTTGTTAGATAGCACGATATCATGGCGCTTTGAAAGCCCAGCAAATTTCAAACTGCCCCAAGTTTTTGGAAGGTTAATGGAAAGCGGAATATATAAAGAAATTGAATGGTTTTACAATAGGCAGATGTATTCTGGTACTCGTTTAGAATATACGAGGAATCGGACCGATAAATATTATCAATCTGTGAAACCACTTGACCTCCATTCGAATTTACAAACTATTTTCTATCTACTATTGATTGGCATCGCAGTTTCAATGATAACTTTGCCATTGGAACGTTTATTTACTGTTCGAACTGTTTTGTTTGATAAAATGAAAATGCTAACATTGATGCCTGTTCATTTATTACTCCGTTCATATAAGTACGTTCGAAATAGTTTCCAATGCCTTTCTAAGTATCGTAAGTGATTTGATAAACTTACGTGTTAGCATTAATATATTTAGTAACCAATTTAAATTGTACAAATGATGATATGGATCAATTTTGAAATAGGCAATCAAGCTAAATTATTTTTAAAATTCTAAAACTGAAAATGTCACCCACAAGGTTTATTTATCTTCTTGAGATCTTAAATGTGCATGTATAATGGTGACACCAACAATATGCTTAGAAATACACTTTGTAGCTGCCCACACCATCTAAAAGCCCTACAAAAAAGAAAATCTATGTATCATTCAATATGGTGAAAGCAACGTACACATTATTTTTTAAAGGAGAAACCTCGAAAAATATAATCTAAAGAAATTTAGTACGAATTTTGGTTTTCCTATGTTGGAATTATATTTTATATAAATATCTTATAAATTTTCGAATGTAATAAAATTCAATTACTTGGTTTAGTGAACGAATATTATTTAATTCAAATACGTAGATTTGTTTTATTAAAAATACTTCCGATGGACAAGAAGACGCCTTATTAGTGCTTTTCAAACTCACTGTGAGTACAGAAATAAATCTCGGTTTTTGGAAATATGGTCTTGTATTCAACCCAGCTGCCAGGAAATACGCAGAATTTATATAAATACTGGTGTGGTACTTGAATTTTCATTACATTCAGAGTTTACTTCTTTTGTGGCCAGTTTCTCAACTTTAATACCGAAACCGTTTTAAAACGGAGCCAAAAAAAGAAGAAAAAACTCCTTCGAAAATTTTCAATTCGTCATCATGAGTAATATTTTTAAAATTTGCTGTCTATTGGTTATAATGACCAATATGCTGACTTGTGAAGCCAATGGACGAGCTTCTGCTGCTGGACCAGGTAACCGTAACAAGGTGCCTGTGATGAGTGGCAGTATGTTTGGGAAAAGGTTTTACTATGGTAAGGTGTAATAGCATTTCTGTAAGTCTTACAGCTGACACAATCAAGATAAATAATTATTTGTGGTTTCTCAAAAATGTTTTTAGTAGGCATATCCGATAAATTTTCTCACGACGTGGACGATAATCTTGTGGCAAATGTTTGTCAGTTGGTATATCGAAAAAATTTGGCAAATGTTTTGTCTATGACACCAAGTCGTTGGCAGAGAAACTTGGATAAATTGAATTCTATTTGCAACCAATAAACAAAAATGGAAAATTTTGCGAGTTCCATATAATGAAGTGTAATTCATCTATAAATCTGTACAGCTAATGTATATCGAATACTCGTTGTAATTACAAAATATATTTTAATCATGATCAAGTTACTTCAAAAATGTTCCACATAAAATAATGAAATGTTATAACGTTGCAAATATATACTCATATTTGGCTTCTTGTAAAATAAGTATTCTAACTGATCCGAGTTTTACTCTTGCTAAAATAAAAATAAAAGTTAGTTTTGAAGCAATTTAATTGATTACCTGTATAATGTCGATTCAATGTCATAAAATATTCACCCATGTAATATAATACATTTTGCATAAGTTGTATTAACACAAGCATGACTTGCAATGGATACATTGTTAAGCCGTCAAGTTTAACTTTATAAACATTAACGGAATGAAAATTAACTATTTCTGCTTTTGAATGTAGTCAAATGAATGTTAAAAGAAATACGTTAGATTTCATATTGCGCATGCATACATTCCATTTTAAACGATTTACCAGCAAGATTATAGTGCTAATGCTGAAGTCTAAAAAATAAAATAACGTTTACAACAACAGGTATGATCATGAATATGAAAATGTATGGCTTCTTTGAGTTATTTGTTGGTTTCACAGAGAAAGTTCAATATCATACTGAAAGGCTTGTGAAGTCATACTTTATCCTAATATTATTCATCTTTTTTTCATTACACTTAATAAATCCGTATGATGTATTTGCCATATATGTTTACATTATAAGTTATGCATATTCATCCTGAAAATAATCACAATCCAAATAAGTACATCGTTCTTTAGAAAAAGGCTGTTAGCTTTAATATTTTATTCAATCCTTATGAAAAAAGTCTGAATTGGAATTCCAAGAAAAGTGAAATACTTGTGCAATTTACAGTTTAAAGAAACCAAACAAATGTTCTTCGCAGTAGATTAAATTTTGATTGCATAATGGGAATTGAACAGTACATATGGGAAATTTTTATACCAGATGTCATTATTTCACTTTGACTATTAGCTATAAAAGGTCGGTCTACGGAAAATTTCCTGTTCACTACCAATTCAGCATTCATGATACTGATATGTATTAATCAGTTTTGAATCAATATTATAGTTTGTCTTTTAATTTTTATTGCAACACACCATCCTTATCCTGAGCAGTAGTAATTGGGCCAACTAGTAAAAGTATCGATTAAAGCCTTTCCGAATAACTCAAACATGGCTACATGTACTTTACTTGGTTGTTTGATTGTAGTTTTTGCAATAAGCACAATCCAAACTGAAGGATATTACACTGTCAGCCAAACTACCATAGCTCCCTTTAAGGTTACTCTGCCTGGAAAAAAATTGGGAAGTGGTGAGTACAATGAATATTGGGCATTGAAAATTTAAATGATACATATATTTTATTCTATATTTTATTTAGATGGAGAAATTTACTTGCGGACAAATGGTTTGACTACCTCGGCTACCACAACTACTGCTAGTGCTGATCTCAAAACAACAACCAAAAAATCTAACAGTACGGATGCCCAATGGTGCAAAAATGAGTTTGAGAAAAACAACAGAGACATGTTTGCTTTCTCGCCTAATATTTGGTTGGCAAATCTCAATAAACTGATTAGAGTTTGTTACAAGAAAAAATGAGTTGGTTTGAGTTTTATTCATTGAGATTTTATATAATCGAAAATTGAACTACATGTAAGTCTTTTGAGAAATTTAGTGGTTTAAATAAAAATAAACACTTGTCCTCCGTACTTAAAACTTGATTATGACAATGTTTCAAGCCTATTCTCAAAACACCCCGACAACAAAATAACGCTTTTGCTTTGCTAATATGATCAAAACTGATGTGTTGTAAAAATAGGGTTTTATAAGTGTGTAAAAATGTATATGCTCTTTGCCGGCATTGAACATAACATCATGTAAAAAAGTGTAAATTGTGATTTATGAAAATTTCTTCAGGAAATGATAATTTAAGTTTTCAGGTTCACCAACCGCATACAGTAATGGTAGTTGATTTTATGTGTACTTGGCTGTATTTATTATTAGAAATTCATCGTCCAATTTCAAAAAATTATGATATAACATTTCCTAGATTTGCTATGTGGAAGAGTTCTTTCACTAATTATTAAAGTATGTACTACAGAAGCATTAAATATTGAATATGTTGTATTTTAACTTGTTTCATGCACAAATTCAGCAAACCCATTTTTGTGTTATTTATGACTACAAATTTCATTTGCGATGTTGTTTTACATAACTTATCATATTTACCATACGCTACTACCATATATTTTTGCGTACAACCTATCAAGGGACTATACAAATTTCTCATGAGACAAATATTTTCATTCGTTTGTAAATTTTCAGGTTGCAAAATAATTACACATGGCTTTACCTTGCAAGATATTTGGAATAACATCCATACACGTCTTGCGTTGGTGTACAATCAAAATAACTGTGAGAGGATTTTATTCAAAACAGAAAACTATTGCTTATTTTTTATTACATTATGTGTGACTCAATCAATAATTTTGTCATCCAGCGTCCGACAATGTTTTATTTAGTTGTACTAATAATAAAATGAAATAATAGGGATAATGAAATCTAAAAATTGTACAAGGAACGGATTAGCACTTACATTATTCAATTATCACTTGTAAAAATGTATGCAATTTTTTACTATAATTTTAATAATTTTATGTTTAAATAAATCCTAAAATTACAATTGAATTAAAATAACTTATTATTTGAACATACAAATATCGAATCGATTTATAAATCAGCCAGTAACAAATTAATTGTTTGCTCTAACGAAAAGTGTTCTATAATCAGCGAAGTATCCTGCTCGAAAAAGTTACCACTGTCCCCAAAGCATACTTTTATTTCATTACATGATTTCACAAATCTTTTCAGTTCCTTACTTCTAGTTTGTAATGCAACTAGCTTCGAAAATTTTTTCGACTCTTTGTAAACCAACGAAAGAAAATAAATTGCCAAAGCTAACAGCAAGAATCCATTGAAAGATAAAAATACACACAAGAATAAGACCAACAAAGGCGTTTCCGAATCTCCTTGAATAAAATCTACAACAATGTAATTACATACAACTTGACATAAAGTGCCAGGAATCAAAATTCCAGGAAATACTGATTTCGAATTGATTTCCCTGTGAAGTGTGCTAATCATTAACTGAATTTCGCGAAAACATTGCGTAATCGTATAAGTTTTGTTGGCAGATTGGAATTGACAAGTGTTTCGTTGAACTTCTTGTATATAACTTCTTATATAATTTGAGAAACAATACCCCTGAAGTAAAACAAGACAAACTTGAAACGCTCCTAAACTAACAAGACCACATAAACCTAAAAACGTAGTAAGAAAAATCACAGATTGCATTGCAAAATTTATTGTTGAATTAAAACTTGAAGTAATATGATGACATTGGTTTAAAATCCAAAATCCCGGAAAAAATGGCATGCACGGATATGCATACACTAACAATGAATACCCAATTGGAAATAACGTGGCAACAGCTAATATAAGCATGAAAAAAGCTACCACTTTTGGAAAAGTTTTATCTAAAATTATAAACTTTGACCAACGATTCTCAAAAACAACCATACTATTTAATAATGCACAAAGTAGAATGGTATAGTTGTAGGCACTTCTGTTACACAAAATAGTAAAAAGATAACCAAAAACTGATACCAAGCCAAACGCTAGATAAAACATGCTACTGGATTTTCTAAAAACAATAATCTGTGCTATACCCAAAACTAGAGTACAGAATCCTATGTAGAATAGTATGTTGTTTCGTAGTCTTGAATGGGGCAACTTGGGCTTGAATCTTTGAGCCGTTTTACTCCATTTTATTGGCACGTTTCCGTAAACATCACAAATCAAAACAACGAGACGTAAAGTCTTTAGTAGGTTACCTTTGATAAGAGTCATTTTTAATACGAAATTTCAGGAATTTAATGTGATTCGATAATTTTGCTGAAAATATTACGATTTTGAGTTTTATTGCTGTGAAAATAAAATTCTGCTTATTCAGTAAAATTACCGCAAGAAAAATGCTTCAATAGCTTCCACGGCAAACGGTAAATCTACAACTGTATCATTAGTTATTAACCAAATTCTTTTCATGGTATTTCGATTTAGATTAAAAATATAAATTGTTAATGCCGACATTTACACCTATCAAAAAGCGACGGGGAGAATTATATCCGTAAACTCATCTTTTTCCCGCATTAAATATTATTTAGTGTGTAATATTTCATAAGTTAGTGCTATAGTTTTTCCATATTAATCCACATACAAATGTTTTCTCCTTACAATGTTTTAAAGCCGTAGCTCAGTATTATATCATTATCAATTAACATGTATATTTCTTTGTATCAAAGGGACATCACAGCATAATATGCACGGAATGAGCTATCAGCGAGAACGCGCACGGAAATCATGAGACGAGACGGCAGAGTTATAAAATGATTGACGTTTGATGAAAGAATTTGGTGGTATAATGACCACAAGTAATTTTGAATGCTTGGAGAATAAACTATGATAATAAAATGACAATAAAGTGATAAAATGTTGTTGGCATTTACAAGTTGGCTACCAGCTTGCATTCGTATAGGAAATGTGAATAATTAAAAAGCATAAATAATTCCTCTCTCCAAAGCTTCTACTGCTTGAATATATCTAAAATCTATTACAAATACCAATAGCTAAAATAATATTTGATTTGATTGACGCAAAAACCGCTAACACAAGTCGAATAGGTGATCTGTCTACCCAGATAGTATTTCAACTCAACTCATTTCAAGTCATAAAAATACAACACGAAACATAAAAAAGTAAAATTAGATTGAAACCTTTTATTAAAGTACGACAATCTAATAATCACAAATATCAGTCACAGATCTTTATAAATGCTCAAGTATAAAAAATATAAGCGAACAATTTATCATTCAAGGGTATAAAGTCTATTCTGGATTGATTAAATTTACATACAATGTAAACCCATTATACAATTTTTATGTTGCCTACTTACACATAAATATCGTATCTAAGGCTTTATACCATTTTGATGTTCAAATACGAATAGTACCAAAATACCACACAATTTTTCAAATTAAATTAAAATCTCATATGGTTTGTCTTATCTTCCTTTTTAGATCTACATGCATACGTATGACTGGGTGGCACACATTTTTGCGTGGAGTTATTCATGTAAAATAAAGCAATTTGGTGCTGGTTTTTTTAATCAAAAAGATTTGTACGACTCCACTTGTCCTCAAGATTTTTATAGGGCTTTTAATTTACTGAAATTGTTTTATCATGTTTTCAATATTAATGCTTTACACAACCAAACCTGTAAAACGTTGTGATGCATACACAACTTTTCATTACAGGAAAAATGAAAGAGGTCCAATAAGTTTACTTTCATTTTTTCAATTACCTGTTTTAAGAATAAACTCGAAATTTCTGTCCAGCTGCCGTCCAATGTTTAAAAATAGTATAAAAAGTCGTGCATTTTTGGAAATTTCACTTTATTTGGATTTTACATTCTATTCATCCAGGTTCTCAGTATTTTTAAACGAAGTATAAGAACCTGTAAAAAGTACTTAGATAACGACAATCGTGTCATAAAACTCTAGTTGCTTAAATATTTGCATCTGAATTGAAAACTTTAAAAAATGATTAACATTTTGAAACTTTGTTGTCTTTTGGTTTGTATAACCAATATGCTAACCTGTGAAGCAAATGAAGGTCTTGCAGTAGCAGGTGCAAACCCCCGCACCAAATTGCCAAGTGGAAGTATTTTTGGGAAACGGTTTGGAAATAGTAAGTATTTACACATTTCATATTAGTTAAATTAAAAATAACGTGTTGTACACAAGTTGCTTTATTTCTTAATCAGGTGAATCAACTGGTAATGGTAAGCACATAAGGTTGCCTGGTGGTAGTATTTTTGGGAAGCGGTCTGATAATGGTTGGTTAATCTATTTTAAATATAAATATTTATTTGATTAAATCAAAATGATAATTCATTATAACTAGCACTTGATATTTTTACAGATGAATCAGACCCAATTATTGAGAACTCTGTGGTCGGATTTCCTTCCGATTCTGATGAGCATCCTATGACAAATTTTTGTCAAATGGCATTTCGGACACATTTGGCAAATATTCTGGAAATGTCACCCACTGTTTGGCTGAAAAACATGGAAAAATTAAATGTCATTTGTAACTTTTAAGCAATGATGGACAAAGAGTAACAGCAGTAATATTGCGTTCAACTTGTATTGTAAATTTGTATGCTGTATGATGCATAATAAATGTATTAGTAATATCAAGAGTCCGAATGTTACATGAAACACGTAACCTCAAATAATATTCTACAATTTATAGTAACTGTTTATTTAGTTGGTTCCTATGACGAAAATAAAACTTCAAATGCGAAGTTCTTAAGCAAGCTTCCAAAGTGTATGCAAAATATGCTCTAAAATAAAATCATTATCTTTCAAGCAATCAAGTAAATCTTTCGCTATTTAACTATTATTTCTTGTGTAAAATAAAAACAAAACCTACATACACATTCATTAATGTATATGCATTAATAGCATAAAAGACAGTGGTTTGAACACATTTACAAATAAAAAACATTACGTCTGTAAAGAAAGGATTCATTTATAATTGCATACAAACTCTGTATAGCATATAACGTCGAAAACCAATCACTATTCTGGAAGTTGTATTGCAACTAACCTAAACTGATGTTAAACGTATAAAAATTGAAATGGTTAGATTTTTTGAAAATTAGCCATCGACAAGATTGATGCTGAAGCCTTAAACACCATATTATTAGACGATAAAATTTTAGAAATGGATATGCGGTTCTATGGATTCTCTAAAAGAACGTATCACATATAATGGAAACCCAAATAAAGAATAGCAGCAGGCAACAGATAATTGTTTTTATGTAGACTTACTGATTTTCCCCCCGATGTCAAAATTTCATATACATACGTATCTTTAAAAGCTCAATACAGCGAAAAGTCCTTTGCTTGATGTAAACAGTAATTGTCATCATCTTGAACAAGTAATGCCATACATGCATATCATTGTGTTTTGCTAATCCACGTTTGATATATGGAAAAAACTATGCAAACACAAGATCATGTAAAAGTGATTTTTTTCCTTTTTTTAAATGTAACCATTTAATTGTAAATGCACTTGATGGAAATATATTTGTACATTCATTATAGCAAAAAGTCTTTATACAATTTAAAAAAGGGTAGTTTATATTATACATTAACTATTAAATGCGTTGAATAATATGGTTGTCAAAATCCTTCTTACTTTAAAGGGAACACGTATTTCTGTAGAAAGTAATGTATATTCCAAGCAAACGTAATATGTATTCATGTTTGTAATTTTTGGTAATTTAATAAAAATATATTAAGTAGCGCAAATTGGTCGTGTGTAACTTTCTGTTTGTCAAATTCCTTCAATTTTTGATTATGGGTGGTCCAATTCTTGACATATTTGGTACACATTTCTTGCCATACAAACTTGTTTTATACGTCATTAATGATGCATTTTTTACTTTGGCGGTTGACGGAGAATATCATATTGACCTATCCTTATAATAACATAATGGGTCATAATATTGTGGCGTAAATAATAATACCTTACAGAGTAGGGTAGAGTAGGGTAGCCACATCCAACAACCACCCTACTACCCTACTTCCTACAAACACTGCAAAAGCATTGGAGCTTTTACTATACAACGTATTCTCTTGCGTTGCCCCTTTCAGCCTTGCGCGTGTTTCCATTTTCCTACTCAAACCATGTTTCTCTCCTATCTCAACGAGCACACAAACGAGACCTCACCTTCAACATTTTCCTACCACTACACCAGCAGCAGCAGCGGCAGAGGAGATCATTCCTTCCCAACCCAAGACCTGAACGGACCAGGACCAGAACAACAACCTTCAGTTGTGCTCTGGATAATCTTTTTCTTTAAACTAAAATATTCCCTTCGGAAACTTTGTTCATTTTTGAGTTTTATTGAAATGTTTATAAAGTTGTATTGATCTAAAATTAACCATCGAAGTTACAAACCCCAACAAAGGCGACAAATAAACCAAGGGCGACAATATTGACTCGCAACATGTCACACTTTAAAATGTCATATTAAGGGTTACATTATAACAGCCATGCTACTCACATAGTGCACCACGGTACTTTCATCTAAACAAATACATGAGAAAACTTAATTTATTGTTGAAAATATTTAAAGACTGATAATACTAATAAGCATATAATTTGTTTCTCCCTTTTTTGACCAGGTTCAAAACTAATATTCCTTTGTTAATCCTCAACGAAATAAATTCCTCGCATGTCTTCGTCCCCTAAAAATATTTCTTTAAAATGGTAGCTTTACTTAATAATTTTACATATTAGGATGCATTGTAAGCAAGTGATAATATGTGAAACACCTTGGTACATTATATAACTTGCTTTTTTATGTGACAAGCTTTAACTTTCATATAAGTCCTGTTAGTTGTTATCCGGCAAAAACACCGTAAAGAAATTTATATGTTTAATGACAGAAATTGGTTCAGAATCTACTTTTGAAAAACGAATAGTGCGTTTAAAATAGCAAGATATTGTCCTAGAGCGTGAATGGAAGCGTAAAGACACGCGTTTGTTAAAAAATAGGGCACTCATTGACTATTACCTTGCCTACGGAAGAAGTTGCCCAACATAATTGAGGAAAAGAGCTTTAAGACAACGGAGTACCTACTACAAATTATACACTTGAGACTACAAATAGATAGACAAATGCTCCCGATTTTGTATGCACTTGTTCTGACTTTTTAAATTGTGTGTTTTCATACAATTGAATAAGTAAGTCGTACGAGCTAATGTTGCACCGGGAGGATTACGACTGAAACGTGGACCAGGTTGATCATGTAACCCACAAAATCCATGAATTATTATACTAATTTTTTGTTAAGTATTGTAAATTTTGATCAGGAGAAGGATTTTGTTGCAATCAAAAATTAGTGGACAAACCAATGCGCGAAATTTATTTGTTGGGGATAATTTTCGATGGAAAAGGGAACAAATCCGGGAATTTTATACGGATATCAATGATATTCCCATACCAATAATACTTTAAAACGAAACTGCTTTAAGTTCTAAACCTTTATATACTTACAAGGATTGTGTCTGACTTACTAGAAAGTTAAGGGCCAAAAATACACTAACTAGTGCATTTTCGTATGGAGATTACGAACATAAGAATCATAATCCTCGTCATAAGGCGCCGCAATGGCGGCGGCAAGGCGGTTTAGTAAACCTATAAACTATGTGCTAAATATGTACTAGAATAAAATCGTTACCTTTCAAGCAATCAGTAAACAAATAAGTATTTTAAATTAGTGTGTTTAACCAAAAAAGATGAAAAATTTATTTGTATACATACAATTGAATCACAAATTACAGCCGCTTAAAATATTACTCGCATCAACTTAAAACATAAAATGGAACTTTACGAATTCCATAGTAATGCTTTGTAAATAGCCTAGTTACTGTCACAATGCATAAAAAGAATACTTCAGTATAAAAAGTGATAAAACACAATATGTTGTTCGAAGATTTCAAAGATGTTTAGCACTAATAAAATTTAATTTAATTTTTTAACTTTTTCCAATTTATTTAAAGTAAACAATCTATTTTTAAATATACATTTAAATGATCCCTGAATAAGAGTCCTAATGACTAAGCTAACAAATAATTCATTGTTTGCTCCAACGAGTACTGTTCTATATTTAAAGACGTGTCGGGCTCAAAGAAGTTACCACTGTCGCCGAAATGTATTTTTATTGTACTACATGACTTAACAAATCTACGCAAATATTTACTTCTTGTGTTTGAAGCCACTAGTTTGGAAAATTCGTTGGACTCTTTGAAAACCAACGACATAAAATAAATTGATAATCCCATCGCACAAAATGCAATCACGGATAAATAAACGCATATAACAAAAACCTCCACTGGTGCTTCAGACTGGCCGCGTATGTAATCTAAAATAACATAGTTTGAAGCAACTTGACACCATGTACCTGGAATTAAAAATCCAAGAAATGTGTAGTTTGCATTTAGTTGCCTGTGCTGTACAGATACCATTACCTGAATTTCTCGAAAACACTGTACAATCTCAGCAGAATTACAAATATTCATTTGAACACCATTAATATAGCTTTTCATATAATTTGCAAAGCAATAACCCTGAAGTATTACAAGGCAAATTTGAAATGCAATCATACAACAAAGACAACTTGTGCTTAAATCAAAAAATAGGGCCATTCCTGTTTTTAATAGAAAGTTTGTTGTTGTGCCGAAAAATGGTGTATGACCTTCACGACATTCATTTAGAATCCAAAAACCAACATGTGGTGGTAAACAAGGAACTGCATATATAAGCAGGGAAAGACCAATGAATAGAAAGGCTGCAGGAGCTGTCACCCGAACCAAAATATTTACAAAAAATTCGAATCTTTTATCAATAGTTATTAACACCAACCAACGCTTCTCAAAAGCTATCATGCTATTTAAAAGCGAACAAAGTAAACTTGTATAGTTGTATGCACTTCTGTAACAAGGAATACCAATAAGTGTACCGGATAATGTAAGAAGACCAAAGAAAACAAAAAACATTGAACTATTGAAATATAAAATTTGCAGTAAACACACAGCAAAAAGTAAAATGCTCAAAGAAAAGAGTATGTTATTTTTTACTCTGTAACGTATTGCTTTGGGTTGAAACTTTTTTGTGGATACGTTCCAATCCAGGGGTAAGCTTCCGAATGTGTCGCACATAGAAACTGCGTGTAGTAATGATTTCAAAAGGCCGCCTTTTATTAGAGCCATTTCTAATTTTCTGGAGATGTAATTTTGACAAAGTATTATTCTAATTGTGACAGGACAACTACAATAGTGTTTAAGTATAATGAGCTGTATTATAAGGTACTAGAAAATAAATGGTTGCACTAAACCAAAAAACAGAAATATTTGGTGAAACCGCGCTAGTCTACGTAAGTTTATTAAAATATTTAATATTTTTCCCGATTTCTTATTTGATTAATTTATAAACTACAGCACATCCAGCTTTATATTAAAGTTGCAGTATGTCTTGGAAAAAAATTATTCCATAAGGGCAATACTTAGTAATTGTTTTGACAAGTATCAGCTAAAGAATTATATTTCTCGCTTGTGTATGATAACTTGGGCTCGAACTTAAGAGATGATTTATTCATTTTAATAAGCGCGTTTATATAAACAACACAAATTTAAACCATAATACGTATATTATAATTTGGGGAAATTGATTCAATTCAATATTTTTTGCAAAAGTACGTCTTATTCACGTATTCACGAGAACAAGCGCAGATAAAATGCTTGAATAGTTTACGTGGCAAACAGAAATGGCAAACAGAAAACAGAAACAAGCTTTGTATGTTTTCATCAGTTTTCGATTTTGATAAATATTTTTTTTAAACCGTATTATATAATATTGTTCTGCTGCCACACTATTTACATGCGTATCAAAAATCAACGGGAATATTACATTGGTAGTCTGATATTTGTCACTCATAAATTATTGAGTGTTTTATTGTTTAATTTAATATCATTTTTGAAACCTTCCCATTTAAACTCGAAAAAAACATGTTATTATAACAATTTATTTTTATAGTTCGTAAATAAACCACGATGTACAAAAACATTGAATTGTATCTATATGACGGCACCTACACAATGTACATAATGAGTTACCAGCCAACACAGCATTTGGGAGAAGTGAAATCAGCCTAAACCTACTGATTTTAAAATTGATCAAATAATCTGATTGACTGCTCAAATAAAGACGTTGTGGTAGAGGAGCAGCAAATAAACTATGAACAAGTAATGCAAAGTTATATAAGCTTTAGATGACATAAATGGTGCTTTCAATTTACATAACATAACTGAATAACAGTGTCAGTTTACGTAACTGAAATAATATTGAACCAGTGAATTGAAGTTAATAAATGGAGACCGCTTCGGTGTTAGCTTAATATTCAGTACACTATATACTTAAAATACTTAATGTATACTTAAAATATTTACTTTAAATTATGGTTTTATGTATATGCTTACAACACATACTAGTGGTCATGCTGGTGCGAATGTTTTTGGTTTTTAACTTTTGGATTGTTTTTGATCCGCTATTGTCATGTTTGTACATATTTCACAAAGGGTCACTATAATTTACACCGGAAAACATTAGTTGATCTGTATTCAAATTCATGAAACAAGATATTTTCAACAACTTGAATTTATATAATATGAAAAGCATATATGCATGCTTGTCAGATGTAACTTATTCTTAATTTATGCAATACTAACATTTATGTTTCGAAAAACAATAGTTCCGTAGAATATTCTTATGATTTTTAAGTGGTTAAAAATTCTGTCGTTCTTCAACCTGTCCATAATTGAATGCATAATTTTTTCAGACGAAAAATGTTAATCATGCAACTTCACACTAGGAAACTCATTTACATGTAAAGATTTGTTGTTACTCCAAAAACACAAAAACTTGCACACGTTCCTATGAAAAATTACACAAGTACATTCTTATTCCGTTCAAAAATTTCAATGGTCTTTTGTATTTTAACTTTTTTTTTAAATAAAATTTATTTATTTTCATATAAACAAACTTCCAATAGTAATTTAAAATATTACAAGCTATTTTAAAACAAATGTTGTAGTTACAGTTTGCATGACTAAGCTAACAAGAAATTGACTGTTTGGTCCATCGAATACTGCTCTATATTTAACGAAGTATCCTGCTCAAAAAAGTTCCCACTGTCACCAAAATGTACTTTTATCGTATTACAAGATCTAACAAATCTTCGCAAATACTTTGTTCTTGTTTTCATAGCAACCAGTTTCGAAAACTCATTCGACTCTTTGTAAACCAAGGACATAAAGTAAATTGACAATCCCATCGCAAAGAATGCAATCAGCGATAAATAAACACATAACACAAAAACAACCATTGGGGTTTGGGAATTTCCACGTAGATAATCTATAATAACATAGTTTGAAGCAACTTGACACCAAGTACCTGGAACTAAGAATCCTACAAATGCGTAATTTGCATTAAGTTGTCTATGTTGAATACACACCATGATCTGAATTTCTCGAAAACACTGTACAATATTAGCAGAATTACAAATATTCCTTTGAACACCATTAATATAGCTTTTCACATAGTTACCGAAACAGTAACCTTGAAGTATTACAAGGCATATTTGAAATGTAAGTATACTACAAAGACAACTTGAGCCTAAAGCATAAAACAAGGCCATTCCAGATTTCAACAGAAAGTTAGTTAGGATGGCAAAGTTTTCATGATAACCTTCACGACATTCGTTTAGAATCCAAAAACCAGCATAAGGTGGCATTCAAGGTATTGCATAAATCAACAGGGAAACACCAATAAAAAGAAAGGTTGCAGGAGAAGATAATCGCACTAAAATGCTGACAAAAAACTCGAAATTTCTGTCGACCGTTATTAGATGACCCCAACGATTCTCAAAAGTTATCATACCATTTAAAAGTGTACATAGTAAAGTTGTATAATTGTATGCAGTTTTATAGCAAGGAATGGCGATCAGAAACCCAAATAGTGTTACTAAACCGTAGAAAACAAAGAACATGGAACTTTTGAAATACAATATCTGCATGAAACATACCAGAAAAAGTAAAAGTCCTAGAGAAAAAAGTATATTATTTCTAACTCTACAACGAAATGCTTTGGGTTTAAACTTCTTCACCGAAATGTTCCATTCTAGGGGTAGATTTCCAAATGTATCACAAATAGCAACAGTGGTAATTAATGATTTTAAAAGACCACCTTTCATGAGTGTCATTTTGAATTGTGAATATAAATGTTTTTGGGTCGAAATTAAATTGAATTTTTTTGATGTAACTGCTAATAGATAAACACACTCAAAGTGGGATGGTTGAATCACCTCCTAAGTCAAATGTTATTTAGAGACGAAGACGTTATTAGAAAATAATTATTTGTGTACCAACTTTCATCGTTTGCGGCATTTTTATTTATAATTCTCGCTTACTCCACTATATGTGTCAAGCTTTACATAAATATTTGAATAAAAGTGGTTAGAATTTTCATCATTAGAGCGACCGCTTTTCGAGTTGGAAATTTTGTTCGCTTAGCGTTCCAGTTTTTTTTTGATAAATTTAATCAGGTTTTTCGTATATAAGTTTATAAATACTTCATTTGATTGTTTACCCAGCCGTAATGTTGAATTAACTTTATTTCGTACCTGAACTATTTCTACGTGGAAGACCCATCCTAAGTATGCCACCAGTCACTAAAAATTTATGGATATTTGGCAACAGTTTTATAGGCGAGGTGGCAGATTCGAAATTTATGCAAGGTGGTTAAATTGCTCAAGCAAAGCCATTGCGAAGGATCAGCCCATGGTGGAATTCCCGCATTTCAAAACTAGATAAACATATAAATAATTATCTTATCAGTCAGAAGCATTCATTAATTTTTGTCAAAATCCTGATGTCTAATGCTGGATATCTTATTACTATACCACATTGGAATTTACTAAATAATTTTAACTTTCTCCAGTGCTTTTGTACATACTGACATATCAAGCATAAAACCAAACCTCGAATTCAGGATGGTAACTTTTTTATAAAACTTGGCGCAAACTACATATTTAATCATTTCGACTACGAAAAAATAATTTCTTTTCTCGTATTACAAGATTGGTATATGGGTCTCCATGCCACAAAAGCTGCAAAAAAAAGTTTACTCAGAAAATACGAAAACATGTCAGTGAAAAATTCATAACAATAAATAATTTGATCTTTCCAACTTCATTTCGCTGTAAGATGGTTCTACGAAGATTTTGTGATAGCTTCACCGTTTTTTACTGACATTTAAAACATAAATAAGTTGCATTAATTTCTTGTTATTTCGTATTTACGCCATAATACTTGTGTAACTAATGAGCAAATGCGCTAAAAATCCTAAGCAAAAGCTTATCTCAATACAAAATACCAAAGCTAGGAGAACAATCATTAAGACATACATGACCCAAACATATCTTAACTCGTCAATAGGGTTGTCCCGTGTCATAAATGTCATAAATTTCCTGTCGGATAAATGTCATAAATGTCAAAATGACACAAATTTCAAAATACGATAAATGTCATAAATGTCATGAAGAAAATCTGCTGTGTAAAATCGCTTTTTTCATGCTAATTTATGATTGAAGAATGTGTAACTTCGTAAAATTATCATTCTGTGCACTACTTTTTCTAGTCAACATACAGCATAATTAAGAAAACATCGAAGAATTGCACTTTTTCAATGCCCAATTTATCTGTACATACAGAAACACAATGCCAATGAAGTGTGTGAAGCCAAAAGATTATGTATCATCTCTATTCAAACTACTTCCAAACTTAGGCTTCTGGGAATTGAACTCTTGAACTATAGGGTAAATATGATACTTATATTATGCATACATGCATATAAATACCAATAAGTTGGCAATTTTCTGTAAATAAATTCAAATCGATAAGCCATTAACGACGCTCTAGAATTTTAAGGATGTATCATTGAAGAGTAGTATTTTGAGTAAATATAATCCTCTTAATACTTTCACTGTGATTATTACGTAAACATTTAATTGATTAATTTAAGTTTATCAATAAAGGTGAAAAATTAGTCTGTTATATAAATTATGGACCATTTAAGGGACTGAATGGAAAAAAATTTCTTTAGCAAACTGTCCACCTTCTTAGTTTGACATTTTAATTTTAGATAAAGCTAAAGTAAAGGGTTAGGGAACGCCGGCAATTATTGTCGGGGTAATCCATTGACTCCATTTTTCATGAATAGAATGTTGCACAATGTTACTAAAATCATTTTGTGTCGGAATAAGCTAAAAGGTATGAAGAGCGGCTGTTTAAATACATAGAAAAAATAAATAGTTGTCATAAAAGTCTGACATTTATGAAATTTATGACAAATTGACAGAAAAAAATTTCTCTAACATTTACTGTCAAAATAGGACAATAATGACAAAAATGACAGAAATATAAATGTCCGACACAAAAACGCTCGACATTTATTTGGCACAACCCTACTCGTCAACAGTTGTGGCTTTGTCATCTTTCATATTTGGATACGATTTACTTAATGATACAGACAGTCTATCACGTTTTGAAGAATATGATCCAAAACAAATATTTCGTGGGATCAACATATTAATAAGAAAGAATCAGCTCCAACTTTGATTGAATTTAACCAATTTCAAAAACCGATTTAACTCATTTCTTTGTACAATTATTTCTTCGTAATGTTCCTGTTTTCGAAAAGGAAATACTCACCAAACAGCATCAAAGCCAACTTCGAATACAGAAACTTTTTATTGTTATCATCTTTGTTTGTTGTGTAATGCCATGTAAAACGATTCCAGCTTGTACAGTTTGGTAATAGACGTCTTTTTCTCTCCCTTTCTTGCCTGTTTTGCTCTTTTGTAACATTCCCCCATCCTGTAATAAACGTCCCATTCTTATAAACAACATCGCCAAAATTACATATATACTTTTCTTGATACTGCGCCTCAGAATATGCCAGTTTTAATATTTTATTCCAATATACGGTAGTTTTCCAAAAAAAATCTTTTCATTTCGTTCACCAATAGTAAAAAAAATTCTGTATTAGACTGTAAGTAAATCTTGAGTTTTTCCAAATACATTATCCCATTTGCGGGTTTTGTTAAATTTAACCTCATCAACTAAAATCCATGCTAATATACCACCCACCCAACCATCCGCTAATGTAGGGACACACGGCATAAATATTTTGTTGGCATAACTGTTTACGAGCTTTATTACTGATGAAATTGGTTGCGTTCTAAAAAATAAAAATGTTCAAATTCAACACTGGTTTAATTTTGAAATATAATGTAAAGCAGTCTAATTTTTTAAGAGTTTAAGATTATGTACATTATATCTAAAATAAATAAGAGAAAGACTTAAATCGACAAAATATTGGAAATAGTAAGTACACTTGTCTGATCATAAGAAAAATGAAGAGGGAACGCAGAAGTATAATACGCAGAAGTCACTATGGTTTACATTAGTTATTTTGGAAACATATCTTTGTCCTTCTAGTTTTTGACACACAAATTGGGCTGAAATTTTTTATGCCAAGCAAAAATATATGATCAGGTTTTTTTAAACATGCAGGCATGGCTTCAAAGAAAGTAATTTTTTGCACTTATGTCTATCATTCTGGATGTACCAGCTAGACTATGCTACTGAAATGGTAAATGCAATAAAAATTTGGATGGAAAAAATGTTGCTAGCTTTCATGCCAGCACACGCATGCATAAAAAATAAAATAGCATTTACGTATTGATTTTTATACAGATGGATTTTTTTACTGATTTTTGATTGTCTAAAAGAACCTACTAAATTACTTTGTGAAGCTTAAACCGGAAAATGATTATCATGAAGAGCAATCAATACGTGCACGTGCATTGATTTTTTACAAGCACATTCCGCCTTAACCAATTGATATCATTGTAAAATACATACTTTAAAAGAGTGAATGATCTGGCGTAATCTCACGGTTCATAGTTCATAATATATCGCACAAAATGACGGATATAAAGTAAGATATTTGACGTAGCTTTTTGACTACATCTTTGTAGTTACCACAATTTGGATCTTCATTTGTGGTGATCAATTTATATTTGTATCGCTGCTGGGTGTCTAAAGTATTCATTTGACTTTTTATGCTTGCAAAATAAATTGCTCTTACATGCTAAACGATGCAATATTTTATCCTATGTGTTGTGCAACCCTGTATATAAAAAATATGGCTGATCATAGTGAGCGTCGTTATAGCGAAATTATCAACACAATTTTGAACTATCTTTTCTGTAGAAAAATGACGACGAAAGCTAAATTAAAACATGATTACCCTTTCTTCAAGTACACGATCAAAACTACGAGTTATCTTTAATAAATTAATTTACCACAATTAAAAGGCACTTGTTTAAAATAAATACATTTCAAAGATTCAGTCCGAACAAAGCTATTCGACAACCCTTACAATTCTCTTAATATGTGCAATACTTTTCTTAAATTCACGTTCACACTATTTTTGGAGAAAAAATAAACAAAAAACAACAATATAAGTGTACATATCTAAATAATGTTATCAATACACAAAACAAGTTGAACTCATACTTGGATTTATACTATTCACGTCATTTTACATGTGTAACCAACACCAAAATACTAAAACTCCTAAGTAAAAGCTCATCTCTATAAAATTCCCAAATTTAGGAGAACTATTTATCATTAAGCCTTACATATCACGAACATAACAAAAGTCGTCAGCATTGAAGCTTTCAGTTCTTCATATTACATATACATATTATTGCTAGTGAAAACAGTTTAAATGACTTTGGAGCATTATGTGATTGCCATTTGACAAAATCATAAAACATACCTTGAAGACAGGCTTACTGAAATAATGAGGAAAATTTAATTCATCTGTTGTTCTACAGAAAACCAATTAATGTCATATGGAGCAAGCATGACACAACTGATTGCTTTTTTACAATCAAATGTTTTAATTTTTCTTCGAATATTCCATATATGGAAAGCTTATATAGCAATGTAAGTCTACAGAACATTTTGTGTAAGAAAGCTTAAGAAATATTTTTGGCCAGCATTTTCACTTCATTCCTTAATAGTATATTTTGTTGCGTAAACGTTAATATTTGTCAAACAAACCTGTCAATAGAACTGTGAAGTCTTCGAAATATTTTTATTAAAAACGGGCGTTCTTTCTGTTAAAAAATATCTAAAAAACAAAGTGTTTAATTTTTTGCAATAAAGCGAGAATTCCATTAAAGCTTTTATGTTTGTTTTATCTTTTTATTAAAAAAGTGTATTGTCGTCATGCTCGATTTCAAAAATTGATAAAAATTCAAAAATTTACCCATATCGGATATAATTCTAGCCCAACATCAAAACTACCTATTGATGTGAAGGCCATGAAAGATCAGCAAGCATACACGCAAATATTATTTTATTATTTTTTTTTCCGTACAAGCTCTGGCCTTAACTCAGATGTTAAGGTTTCCCTGCAAAGTGAAAACGAAAATGATTTGACATTTTTAAATAGATTTAGCGAATGTTTATTGCACATAATAAACTTACGTAATTTCGACATCAATACGTCAGTACTTGTTCTGCCACTTGTGTTACTAAACTACGATTCTACGTCACATATATGGGTTATTGTTCCAAAAAAGCTGCACCATGACGAAAAAGATATTTTATTTAAGTTTTATTCGAAAGGAAACACAACAATGCCGAAGAAGCTTTTAGATAAATTATATGATGGTAAACACTACACAAATCAGTGGTTTGACAATCATTTTAGACCTTCAAGCAGAAACACGTATTGCGATTTGATTGTCTACTTGCACCCACCAAATGAAATATTATCGCCTCATTTGTATCTTAATGCTGCTTGGAGTATTTATCCCGTTCTCAAAGATCCATTTTGGCTCGGGCGTCGTCCACATGAATATGACTTTTTGGTCACAGTCCCAAAAGTTTCAATATTAATTTGCAACCAAAGGGCTGGATCGACTTGTAAAAACGATCGTTTCAAAAAGCAATGGATATATGGTGTCTTAGGTATTGGCAACGTAGTTCGACTTCTTGAATATGTTTTGATTCTGGAAACCTCAAGTGTAGGAAAACCATTAAGCATTCTTTGTCCATATTGCAATCCTTGCGATCCATTACAATTGATTCATATATCAGTTAACACCATAGATTTAAAATCACTATCTAAACACAAGTTTCTGACTAAATTTACTTATCCATATGTAATGAAAGTAGAATTATACTGGGAGAATTTAAAGACGTACGGAAAAATACTGAAACTGGAGAACCAAAGAAATACAAAGGTTTTCGTAGATTTCCTTGCCAAACTTGATTTAAAAATTAATCATGAGTTTATTGATCACTCATTCGATGCTCATGTCGTTTCATTAATTTTGATTAACAACGTAACTATTAGATTTTTGTCAACTATTGGCAACACTCACGATTTATGGAAAAAGCAGGCCACTAAAGACTGTCAAAAATCTGTTGTTTACCCGGGAAAATTTCGTCCAATAATTCATAGGAGCACCAACTCCCATTTGGGATTCTTTTGGGACAATGGTTTGGTTTTCCAAAGAAGACAACTCCGATTTGTAAGTTGTCACGAAAAGTTTCCCCATTGGATATTCAGATTGAACGAACTAGTCTTCGCATTTGACACTCCGACAAGGTGGCTTCTTTTGTTATTTATGATAGTTGTTGCACGACTTCTGGTTTTCGTTTCCAAAAGGCGAGCACGTCACTTAAGAACTACTGCGAATACATATTTTGTTCTTAGTGCAGCTTTGGTTGAACAATCATCTAATATATTTGCGCACTTGTCCGATAAAGGACGACTTCTGCTTTTCTTTTTGCCGTTACTATTTCTCGTGTTAAGTAATGCGTACAAGGGGGAAAATATTACTAATCTCACTGTGGAACCAGAACTATTTCCTTTTGATACGTTTAACGCTTTGGTTGATAATAAGTTTGACATTCGTGTACGGAGGAACTATCTTTCAAACTTTCAACTGGGATTTGTGAAACGGAACACTGGTTATAAAAAGAATTTTACTCAAGCAAATGGACATGAAGCTTTTCCAATTGTATCCGAGCTTTGGTATATGATTTCACAAAGAATTTTAATATGCGATTTCACTAGGCTAGAAGTAAACAAAGAGTATATTTTAAAGAGGACTTGGTTTTATCTCAACCATTCTGAAATGATATAGGAGTGGGAAACTGATTCAAATGCTTATGGTGTGTCTGAAAGCATTGAACAAGTGCTGAGCATGCATTTAGGAAAATGCAATACCACAGCCATGATTCTGTCTCATTATATGGCCCTTCAAGTTTTTAGTGTCTTAAAAGGGGCAAAACAACCAGCCTTCTTTGGTAAAGATGTTATTCTTGAGAATGTAATTGGATATAAGTACTATGGGTACTTTCCACAAAATATTTTGCTAAGATTTAAATGGTTTTTTAATTGTGGGATAATTGAGTGGTGGCAAAAATACATCAAATGGCTTGTAGTCTTAAAAACAAAGAATTCATTTGACACAGGTAATTTAACTGAATATTATCGTATGGCAAACGTCACAGTTATTCAAACTAGTAGATCGGGTGTGTATATATTGGCAATGATACCTTGTTTTGGCTTGATTCTATCAATGGCAGTTTTTATTTGTCTGGACTGCAATGCAATAACAATTTCCATATCTCATATCCGGATTTGGATTCGAGCAGTTTACATGTGTCCAATTCGACAAAAATTGATTTCCTGTTGCAGTGCAAGAAATCCAAAACACAAATTAACAAAATGACGGTTTTCTTTACCACATATTCTACGAGGCTAACACGCACTTGAGCTGGTATTAAATGTTCTACATTCAGAACCCTACATTGTTATTTTTGAAGTTTGAAACTGGATAGTGTGCTTAATTAAAATTAACTATATTAGTAAATCCTTTAGTGTTGCTGTAAATAGACTTACCACATAGAAAATAAATGGCATATAGCAGCCTTCTGCAAGTGTAATATTTAGGTAATAATTATGCATAGTTAGAATCAAAATTAAAGAATGTCGTAAGTATTGTGACATTGATATGTAATTGATGAAATAAAGTTCTATTGTACTCACGATCAGCTAACCAAGTATAGCATTGCTTGAGTTTGGAAAAATATGGATTTATGTACTATAGATATAATGTATGGTAGCAAGGCCAAGGGAGTAAATGGTAATGATTATAATATGTAAGGAATGTTAAGTATGCATGAATGATTAAGTGTTTAATTATGAAGTAACGAATGAAGATGCAGAATATAAATATGAGTGATTGCTAATAAAGAACAAGTCATTATCCAACCACAATACAATTAACATCTACTGAGTGCTCTTATTACACATAAGCCTATGGCATTTGGCCATGGTAGCTCTGCTCAGAGCTACTGCTAAAGCTACATTTCCCCCAAAGGGAACTACCCTTTCCCGTTCATGACATGGTGGAGATAAGTGTCTCGATTCCCCCCTTTTTCTCACAGCCAAGAAATTTATATTCGAGTCGCTCAGAAATTTAAATTGTTTACAGCAACAGTGAAACAAGTTTTAAATTTACTAAAAAACCGTGTAACGTTTCCACGATTCCAGTGTATCAGCCAAAATAACTTAGTAAATGACGAAGGCTTTGTCATTTTAAAAACCAACAAGGTAAAAATCACTCTTATACAAATATAAAAACAAACTTTATGCACAGTATATTTTTCTTTTTCAAAGAAAAATAAAGAACTAAAAATTAAAACAAGCACATTAATGCATCCAGGAAATAGTTCAAGTTGGCTAGTGAAGAATTTACTAGCAAATTAATTCTTTTTCATTACTTTAGTGTCCTTTTTCAACAAAGTCAAAATTGTGACTAAAACGAAGCAATGTTCTAAACCAAACTCAAAAAAGAACCCAATACGTCCTTACCTGACCTGACAAAAAAAAGCAGAAACAATGAATGAAAATCATACATGAACCAACTTGTACCTAAGATAGCCAAAACAAGCAATAAACGAGTGCTTTATTGGCTGAGTCAACACATCTAGCACTCATTTTCTCGCTCTCAATACATATCATAACACAGTAGTGTGCCTTAATTCTATTTCCAGTAAAAATAAATACTGACCGACAAATAAAACATTGTTTCATTTCAACCACAAAATGACGTTATCACCACAAAAACAGTGAGTCGACTTTTGTAGATACCTCTGTCTCAAGAAAAAGATACAATTTCATCTACGACAATCTTTATGATTTCACTGTACATTGAAGATTTGAGATTTACATGCGAAAACATGTAAATTAAGGCTCTTTGATAAAGAAGCCATAATTGCGTTTAGTGAGAGAGAGAAATGTCGGCTTTTTCTTATCAAGCACTAAAGTTAGTCAAAACAATAAATACATACATCCACAAGACCCAAGCGAACATGAACATAAACATTATTTGTTTGACAACCAACTTCAACTTCATTAACAAGAAAAATGACTACATAATTTTGATGTACATAAACGTGGTAATATTCCTTGGTGATATTTTTGACAAAACGCGTTTGTTTTAAAATATACACACATGTAAAATTGTGACAAACATATACATAATAGAGACGTCCGTTATGTAATTACTTTTACGAGAAATTACTGCACTCACTGCACTGCACTGCACCATTCCTGGTTCCCATAGAACTCATGACCACACCAGGAATGCTATCATCCAGCAACGAAAGTGATAAGCTCTTTGGATTTGAGGAGAAGTAAGGAGCCAGGAACCATCGAGCTTGAATCTTCATCGTTGTCATCGTCATCTTCAGAGACGAAGAAAGAAAAGCAGCCACACGGCACTAGCCAACTTCAGTGTTGCACGGACCGAGCTCCAGAAAAGTAGTTTAACTTTTAGTTTAAATTTTACTTTTCAAATAAAATTTTCATTTCATTTTTCTATAAGTAATAAAGTAGTTTTTGTTTTATTTAAAAGTAACCATGTTGTATTTTACATTTGGAGCAGTGATATTATTTTTGGTGTGCACACTCATCAGTAGTATAGAACCGGAACGAAAATAATTCTTGAAATTGTGAACACTTTATATTCGTCCTATTTTTATCATCAGCATCGATCCGTCTTTCTCATGGAAGTTGAAGATGTGAAAGCATCAGATTCGTAAGATCATTTATTTCATAGTTAAAGTTAATGATGCAGAAGAGTAAGTGTGAACGTAAGGTTTCTCCAGTAACAGAGCTAGCAAGTTTAATAGATACTCAGGGTACCATCAGGTCACTCAGTGTACCATCAGGTTACTCAGTGTACCATCAGATTACTCAGGATACCATCATCAGGTTACTCAGTGTACCATCAGATTACTCAGGATACCATCATCAGGTTACTCAGGGTACCATCATCAGGTTACTCAGGATACCATCATCATGTTACTCAGGATACTATCATCAGGTTACTCAGGATACCATCATCAGGTTACTCAGGATACCATCATCAGGTTACTCAGGATAGCATCATCAGGTTACTCAGGATTCCATCATCAGGTTACTCAAGATACCATCATCAGGTTACTCAGGATACCATCATCAGGTTACTCAAGATACCATCATCAGGTTACTCAGGATACCATCATCAGGTTACTCAGGATACCATCATCAGGTTACTCAGAATACCGTCATCAGGTTACTCAGGATACCATCAGGGTATTCAGGACACCACCAGTGTACTAAGGGTACGTCAGGGTACGCTTGGAGGTCCAGCAGATTCTTATATCTTTCATTAAACCACAGTGCATATAGAGACACAGCAGATGATTATGGTAGTTTTCATTGATAATCAGTTAACTAACAGCCAGAGAGAACCTTCGCCGTTACAATGTCGAAACATATACCATGTGACATATCGTTCGAAAGCATTTTTCATTGACAAGATCATTGTTCATCACTGTCATTTGTCGCAATATTATTATCGCAGCGGCGTCAATATGGTCGGTATTTCACCGGGTTTATTCAGTTTTAAATTGAGATACCTACACATAAGGGATAAGTCTTAAAATAACACTAATGTATTCTATGCTAAATAATAATATACATATGAATCTGTCCAGATTCCTAGTCTAGAACCTAGATTCATTTCTCATATATTTCTTGCATTAATAAGATGAGACAAGTTGAAATTAGTTTGGGTCAAAAATTACAGTTCAAAAACTTTAAATTCGTTTGCCACGTGTAAAATTAAGTTCATGGCAAGTAAAAATACAATTTTCAGGCCAGTAAACACATATAAGAATAAGTTGAAATAAGGTTGGGCGAGTTAAGATGTTTGCCGCATAATGAAATACGTTCATTGCCGGATAAATACAGTTGGATCAATTTAATACACCATTACAGAAGTTTGAAGTACGTTTGGGGCAAAATAATATACATTCGGGGCAAAATAATATACGTTTGGGGCAAAATAATATACGTTTGGGGCAAAATAATACACGTTCGGGGCAAAATAATATACGTTTGGGGCAAAATAATACACGTTCGGGGCAAAATAATATACGTTCCGGGCAAAATAATATACGTTCGGGGCAAAATAATATACGTTCGGGGCAAAATAATATACTGTAGGGGCAAAATAATATACTGTAGGGGCAAAATAATATACTGTAGGGGCAAAATAATATACGTTCGGGGCTAAATAATATACGTTCGGGGCAAAATAATATACGTTCTGGGCTAAATAATATACGTTCGGGGCAAAATAATATACGTTCGGGGCTAAATAATATACGTTCGGGGCAAAATAATATACGTTTGGGCAAGATAAAATATATTCTAGGCAAGTTAAAATTTCTTTGGCGATGACAAGCTTATGGATCATTGGGGTAAGTAGAGAAATGTTTTTTTACATGGAGAGGAGAATGGGCTGTCGTCACTTTGGTCGGGAGTCGGTGGAAGGGATTCCACCTCAAATCGTTGTCTTGTGGAGTGAGAATAATCTTATATCTCAGAATTCTATGGTTCCCTAAACAATCCCAATGCTATTTTCTCTGCTGTAGTTTTTTTAAAGTTGTTTTACCGTTTACCCTAACTAGGTTTTCAAGTTCACTTTCCCGCCATTTCAATACATATGTATAGAATTGTGCCCTGTTGTGGGGTCTACATATACATTTGCCTCACAAGCCTTCTTTTTATTTGTTAGTTGAGAAGACTCTTTGATCGTATGTTAAATGTATCTCCTGGCAGGACTGTACGGTGATAAAGCTAAACTGTTAGACCTGGCGTTCAAGCATTGATGAGTTGGATCGCATGAAAGTGGAATATAGAGACCCAAGTTGAAATGGAAACAAGCGTATTTTTTGGCAGTAAGACCAGTAGCAAAGAAGAATAATCGGGTTTCCCACCTGCCACATAATAACTAAAATAACACAGCCTTATTTGTTATGTCGAGTTTTTTTCTGGGTAAGTTATTTCTGTAACATATCTGGTATTCCAAATATGAAGTAGTTCGTAAGGCAGATAACAAACAATGAGTTGAATTGAAATTAAACTATAAATTAAGCCAGAATCCACATCTTAAGGCTGTTTACTTTCAAAAGTATGTGTGCTTTCTTGCATTTTGGTTTACAGCACGGGGCCGTGGCGTGACGCCTCGCCAAAGCGAAGTTTAACCAAAGCTTAAAGATAAAGGGTCCTTTTCTCCAAGAAGAAATACACGCGAAATTACCTTTGAAAAATGCAGGCCGGCCAGTTTAAAAAAATAGAGCATAACAGGGACTTGACAATTCATAGCCACTTTCACCACTTATAGTTTTAAAGCAGCACACTTTTAATAGTGTCAGCTTAAAAATTAAGTTGTTCATGGACTTATGTATCTTAATGTGATATATTTCACTTGATATATTTGAAATATATCAAGTTAGTTTGGCATACAACTTTAGACCAACATTGTATCGTTTTATGAATGAATAAACTTGATTTTGTGATTTAAATCTCAATTTATATGCATAAATCATTAAAGAATTGTGCCAATTTAGCCGAAGTAAAGAATCAGCTAGTGATTACCAAACATTAATAGTTCCATTGGATAAAATGGTATTCATAAGCCTTATTACTTTGAAGTAAATACGAACATTGTTTACAAATTTTATAGATATAAAAATAACGTTAATATGATACCATGAGAGCCAATATTTTCAGCAATAGGTTATAAAAATTGACAGTTAACCAAATTAAAAATTGGTCAGCATTATAGAAATTACTGTCTTTAAAAATTAATATGTTGTCTATAAATCGGCGTAATTGACTTTTTTTACAGATGTACAGACATACCTGACTTGTAATAAATGCTACTTGATAAAACTCAAAAATTATTATCAATAACCAGTTCTATATTATTACGCTAAACTTGATATAAATGTGTATTTTTATACTATAAGTATAAAAATACACATTTTAATGTACCAGTATAAATAGCTGACAACTCACAAGCAATTGTAACTAAACTGCCTTTTACGGTCAGTTCAGTTACATGACAAATAATAACGCTAGTTAGACTACGAGACAGAAGGACTGTGTTTATATAATTTGATATTTATTTACTAAAAAGGGATGCACTACTACTACGGCCGAAGCCGCAATGGCGGTGACGACTGACGTGAAGATAGTCTACAACTAACTGTAACATTAGTTAAATGGGCTATTTATACATCAAATTGTGATCACGTCATAACAACAACAATGTTTAAAAATAGTACATGAAAACCAATAAATTAATATAAATTTTATACAATTTTAGGGTTAATTTAGGAGGTATGAAGTACCTCTACCAATGCGTGAAAACATCCTGTTTTCACGTTACATTCATATTTCTACTAAACTAAACTAGTAATAACCATGGTCATTCGACCAGATTATTCTAGTCGTTAATTACTATGCATGAGTACTTTAACACACTCATTTTACATTTTCATATACACATATTTCTACTTTCGATTAAGTCGAAAGTGAATAAAAATAACAAATTTTTATGAACTAATTTATGAAATTATAATTATTAATTTCACTTTTACTTTAGAAAATGAACATGCACAAAAAGCACATGTTCACATGAACTTGTAACAATGACTTTTGTTACACAATAATTTGTGGATAGTTTAGCGAATTTCATTTTGGATTTATTCTCCACATGTAATTGTAATTAAAACACATTTTATTATATAAATATATTTTATGAATCTTACATTGTTACAAAATTCAGATTAGTCAGCTGAATAGTGAAACAATGGAGCATATTCATGAACATACAGACTACAAATGGGGATCGTTTTTTAAAGTCGTTCCTTTCATTGATAAGGTAAGTTATTAATTTCATATTTTTTTCCATCTGTTAAGAAATGAAAATGTAAATTTCCTCTCCATTATTTTATTGGTTTTGCAGGGAATCACTATACTCGATATATTTAACGTATTATCGGGTATACACGAAACCATAATCAGCAATAATGAGTTGTTATGGATATATGAAGGAATGAAAGCGGAATTTGACGAAGGAGCCGAATTTTTCAGTATTTTTCCTTAATCTGTTTATAAATGCAGCATAACTGTATGCTTGTGTAAAGTATTAAGAATTTTTATCCTTATTAGAGTCACATCATTGGATGGTCATTATTGTTTCATTGTTGTAATGGCAGTATTTGACCAAGAATTGTTTGAACGAATAACCGATGTTGTGTTATGTATACGTTTCCATAAAAGCAAGTAATTGTACTATTAATCAATTGCTCAACTAATTATTTTATTGATTTTTATTTCTAGTGGGTTATCAATGAAATGAGAAACCGTGAACAGAGATAAAAAATATTTTAGATACTTAAGTATGCTCGCCCTTTTTATTACATTTGTTATGGAAATTTTATATTCCTATGGCAGCATAAAGTTTTGGCTTTGGATTGCCCTCAGAGTTGTATGTATTATGGGTGCTGAATGCCACATTCAAGAAATCGTAAACCAATAACTCTATTTTTAATTACAACCCAGTTTGATGTTATATTTTAAAATTTCAGACAAATTTTGCAATCACCAATTAATTTTTGTGTTAGGTCTTTTGTTCAGTATTTGAAAGAATCGTTTATTTTTAAACATTCAGAAAATACGTTTTCAAAAATTTACACAAAACGTCACAAATATAACTAAATAGTTATTCATTAAAGTTAAAATCAAACATTTCAAAATCTAATCCAACAATTTCTCCTCCTTTAGCCTTATAATCGTGAATGATATCTTATCCTTCAATCGAAATATTATTTCCATCTTTGACTTCCTTATACGGTTTTCGCACATATTATTTAAGATAATGATTTGAGTGTCAAGCTTGACGAGATATTACTGTGTAGCTTATCTAAAAATTAAATTGTGATATCATAACAAGTTATTGCACTATGTAGTCCCAAGTTTAAAATAAATGTTTAAAAACCTGATGCAAGGTTAACTCACTGGTGCAATATAAAAATCTGAACAAAATCTATTGCTAAGAAGAAATATTATACTATTTGCTGCTTACAAATTGTGATATAACTGAAGTTGATGTATGTATTAAATCAAATTGGTTTATGAATATCACCAAAACTTGTTCCATTTTTGGGTCCAGACTCATATCCTTACAAACTCTATTTGCACACTTACTTATTAAGATTGTAAATTTCTCAGGTGAAAAATTTTTCAGCTTTTTTTATAAGGTCACTTGTGATAATATTAAAAACAAGTTTTTGTGTAACACAGTCGTAAAATCCTTTACTATAGTACACAAATTTACAATACATGTTTGGGCAAACAAGTAATTCATTCCAGATATCAGTTTATGAAAGCCAACAGGCAATTTATATGGTATAAAAGCGTCACAGAATAAATTTGAATATACCTTGAATTCGAAATATATTTTATATTAGAATTTTGTAAATACATGTATTAAATTATGTTTTAAGCCAATTATTTATAAGTCTGAAACAAAATATATAAAAGCAGTCATAAAAATACACAAATTAGTTGATTATCAATACTAAACAGCTGATATTAATAATTATGTTTTCCTTTTACACTTTTCTAAGGTTTAGTATTTTTTCCTTTATTGATTATTTACCAATCAGATTTAAATGTATGCGTAATGTAATGTAATGTGTTGATCTTTATTCAGTGTGCTATCCGAATTCAGTCTTTGCAGTCTGATTTTAAATACATAACACTCTACAGCTTAATCATAATTACTTATAAACTATCATATCATAAAAATAAAATAGAATTTAAGAACTAAATTAAAACTATCAAGTATTCCGGAATTTATAGGACTATTGGCTAACAGACAAGTCATAACCATTAGGCATGCATTACATTACTAATTCTACATGTATACACATTTTCGTTCTTTTATTAACACTTCTTTACAGGCATCCACAATATTTCATAATTTGACTTGTATTCATTCCAATTAGGTTTGTTGCTTAATAAATCTATTTTTGGATAATATTCGTTCCATGCTTTTATACCTAATGACTGAACTGAAGTTTTGAATATTGAAGTACTAGTTACTGGTACTTTTAACCTGTGTACACTTTTACCTCTACTACCACTGCTTTCAAACCATCCTTTAAATATGGGTTGGTTTTTCATTTTGTATACAAATTTTAACAAGGATAAAGTAATAATTTCATTTACAGTAAATAACGATATCTTATCTAACAGTGTATACATTTCAATTTTTTTAGTTTTTCATTTTGATTTGAATTTTGAATACCATTTTTTTATACATGAAGGATAAAAATAGGAAAGTAGAAATCTGTTATTTTTTTCTGAAATTTGATCACATAATTTGGATTATTTGGAGACCAGAGTATAATTCCGAATTCAATTATGCTAAGTAAATATGCTGAAATAACAGTTTTAAGGAAATTTGGACTAATACACCTTTTAATTGAGTACATTTTACCTAATGCTGCATTTAATTTTGCTTCAACAGTTTCACAATGGTATTTATAAGATAAAGTACTGTCAATGTCAATTCCCAGGTATTTGAAATTATACACTAATTCTACCTTTTGTCCATTTAAAAATATATCTCCTATTGGTTTAAATTACTAATGTAATAGTGCATTGTTCTTTAAAACACCGTTATTCGTTTATCAAATAGAAAGATAATAAACCATTTTAATCAGCATACTAACTATAAAGGGAGGATGCCGTTAAAAACCATTTCTTACATTGGTATGGTCATTTATTAAGTGGCGAAGCCACTTATTAACTTCACGATGTCCGTCTGTCCGTCCGTCCGTCTGTCCGGGTAATAACTCGAGAACGCATAGACCGATTTGGTCCAAACTTGGGTCAAGGGTACCTAGGGTCATGACCTCCCTCACCACAAAAATTGACCCCAAAAGGTCAACGGGGTCAAAAGTTATGGACCTGAAACTTGTCAAAACTGCCATATAT